>JADRCD010167284.1:22500-42323 GCA_019843815.1 Montemys delectorum
TGGGACTCTGACAAACAACACAATTAGCTTTTATTTACAGTGAAGAGATCCTAGCTTCCGGTATCCATGCTTTACCTTACCAATTGTAATCTTGTCAGGATTCCTGTCAGGACCATGCTGTGATAACCACTGAAATGTGCTTCAGAAACCCTTTGAAGATAGTAACTTCAAAGCCAATTGTATTCGTTATTTTTCTGGTACCGTTACAAAGTTCCATGACCAGGGTGACTTAAACAAGGGTGAATTCTTTTGGGCTTATGATTCCTGAGGGATAAGAGTCTGTCATGGCATCAGGCAGCAAGCATGGCAGCAGGGCAGGAAGCTGAGAGCTCACATCCTCAGCAACCAGCACAAAGCAGAGAACACGACCTGGAAGTGACGAGAGGCCTTTAATCTCAAAGCCCCACCCCATCCACCGACACACTTCCCTCACATAGGCCAAACCTCCTAAATCTCTCCAAACTGCACCAGCAACTGGAAACCATGAGTTCAAATATCTTCACCCATGGGGGACATTTCCATTGAAACCTACACAACAGTCAAGACTATATATGTGTGCTCGTTAGGAAGTCGATGGAGTGTCACTTCC
Organism: Montemys delectorum; assembly: GCA_019843815.1. Classification (NCBI taxonomy): domain Eukaryota; kingdom Metazoa; phylum Chordata; class Mammalia; order Rodentia; family Muridae; genus Montemys; species Montemys delectorum. Next base: position 23,090 of record JADRCD010167284.1, read on the forward strand.
CTTTAGAAGCTCATACCTGCGTGTCCATAGTTCTTACCATCTCCCTGGTACCTCTCTTTCCCTCACCTCCATACTTAAAGTTAAACTAACTCCAACTCTGCTTCATACTGGCCTATCTTGCAAGGTTTTTCTGTAGGGAAGTAAAAATATCTGGATTTACCTGACCTGGGTTTACCTGGGTGGTGGGCCCCAAAGCATAAGGGGATTCCTCATATTGCAGCAGAAGCATGGGTGTTGCCTCTGTACCAGCACCGTTGACAAATTCTACCTTCAGATTTCATTGAAGGGCCTAGAGAGATGGCTCAACAGTTAAGAGCACTTACTGCTCTATCAGAGGAGTGGAGTTCAGACCCTAGAACACACATCAGCCAGCTCAGGAACACCTGTAATTCCAGCTCCAGGGATCTAGCACCCCTTCTGGCTTCTCTGGGAATCTGCACATACACGAGCACTTACACACAGAAAAATAAAGACACATATACATAAAAAAAATAGAATAAAATATTTTGTTTTGTTTCACTGTTACCACCACCTAGACACCACCCACCCCCCACACACACACAAAATCACTGTACACCTGAACAATCTTATACCTGTATATATAAGGTACTGTTTTTGTTCCTGTGATAAAATATTATGACCAAGGCAACTTATATAAGGAGTTTAGTTTGCTTATTGTTTCAGAGAGGTAAGAATGTGTCATAGCAGAGAAACATAGCAGTAAGCCATGGGCATGACATCAAGAACAGGAGCTTGAGAATGCACATCTTCAAATGCAAGTAGAAACCAGGAAAAACTTAACAGAACATGGGGTATAACTGTAAACACTAAAATCCTGCTGATAGTGACAAACTTCCTTCAGCAAGGCTCTGCTTCCCAAAGGTTCCAGGATCTCCCCACACAGCATGGCCAACTCTGGACTAAGTATTCCAACATTTGAATCTCTGAGCGGCAGTTCTCATTCAGCTGCCACACTGTGTTCTCTGCATCCTCCTTCACCCCTCCGTGTTCCAGTCTCTGGATAGAAACCAGAAAGTATTCCTAAAATATCCTTCAACCATTTCTCACCCCCCGCTCAGTGGCCTCTCATAATACTTTGAATAAAATCCAAACTCCACGCAGTGCCACTGAAGTTAAAGATCCCTGGTCTTTGCCTGGTTCCACAGCCTGATTTATTGCCCTCACTTCTTTCAGCCCAACTGCACAGACATGCTTGCTTCTCCTGATCCAGGCCGAGTTCCCTTATGAGATGGACTGTCACTCCGTCTGGACCTTCCCTCTTCCTAGATGCCCACACATTCCACTCTCCCATCCTTCCAATCTCTGCTCGACTGTCACCACCCCAGAGAGATGGTCCCTGAATTCCTCTTACATCACCTCCTGACCCTCTTTATCCTATTTACATATCGTTGTATCTCTTTATTCATTTTTTACCTTAAAATTTTTATTGCTTCTCTAGGAATTTCACATCATGCACACTGATCACCCAGTCCTTCCATATTTTCCCTTTCACTCGCATGACCTCCCCTCCTTCAAAAAAAAAAAAAGGAAAAATAATAATTAAAAAAACAAAAATAAAACTGGAAGAGGTCTAACTGTGTTATCTACGTACTCACTGGAGCATGATCAAACTCAGTGGTCTGCCCCTTAGGTAAAACTGAGTCCTTCCCGTCCCATACTCCTGCCAGAAGACTCCCTCTTCTGGGAGCTTGGGCCGAGGAGGAAAAACACCATCCAACATCCTCGGAGGAGAAGTGAGGCCACATACAGGCCACATATCCCTTTACTTCTTACTAACATTCTTTTATGAGTTTGTCATTGGTCTTCATACGCACTAGACAACAGCCTCTGTGGCGCTTGGAAAGATCTAGACTGTTAAATTCTACATACTATCCACCTAAAACTCAGCTCAGCAGTTAATATGAATTGAATAAATATTTGTCAGGTGAATGGCTATCATATAGGTAACTGGAAGTCTTTACCTGCCCATAAATTTGGGGACTTAAAAGGTCGGCTCCAGAAAGAGGCGAACTCTAGGACCAGTTTGAAAGGAGCTGCCTTCTCTCTGGTTCTCAAACCCGAACTGAGCAGCATGCTGAAGAAATTACATCTGAGGATTCCTAGTGAGCATTGCTTAAACCCACCTCTGAGTAGAACAATGACTTTTAATACCCTTTTCAGAGTTTGATGCTAAGAAGCCGCAGTTGGAGGCACAAGTATTCAAAACAACTCGATAGCGAAAGGCACATAGGAAAGGGCATTGTGTATTCCTGTCTTAGTCTGGGTTTCTATTCCTACAAAAACATCATGAATGAGAAGTAAGTTGGAGAGGTTTATTCAACTTATACTTCCACATTACTGTTGATCACCAGAGGAAGTCAAGACTGGAACTCAAGCAGGTCAGGAAGCAGGAGCTGATGCAGAGGCCATGGAGGGATGTTGCTCACTGGCTTGCTTCCCCTGGCTTGCTCAGCTTGCTTTCTTATAGAACCCAGGACTACCAACCTAGGGATGGTACCATCCACAAAGGGCCCTCCCACCCTCCATCACTAATTGAGAAAATACCTTACAGCTGGATCTCATGGAGGCATTTCCTCAAGGGAGGCTCCTCTCTCTGTGACAACTCCAGCCTGTGTCAAGTTGACCCACAAACCCAGCCAGTACAGTTCCGATGTGAATTCCTTCTGGGGTTTAGCACACTGAAGACACTGGAGCAGCAAGACCAGCAGGAGACTGCAGAGAGGAAAGCTAGACCAGGTTGTCCAGAGGTGATAAACAGAAGCAAGTCAAGCCGACCTCCAAAGGTTTTTATTCCCATTAGGGTTCTTAGTCATATGGCTGACCTGGGGCACCCATTTCATACTGGTTGTATGTATCCACATGTGGCCGAGCAGAATTGTCCCTGAGTACAAGGCGGAGTCTGATGCTGGACAGTCTGGGGTCAGATGCCAAGTGCTAGAGCTGCAATGACAAAGCACTGTTGTCTTTGCACAGTGAGTGTCACTGTTGTCTTTGCTCACTGAGTGTCAGACAGCTAACACCATCCTTCCTGGGTCAGGTCTCTCACTTGGTCCCAGCCACATCTCCTCTTTATACCCTTGCCTCTTTCTGCAGAAACGTCTGGGTCCTATGTAGTATCACTTCATATCTTCCCTGCAAGCGTCTCTTCTTCAGGACCCGGTTTCCAAAAAACAAAAACAAAAAACAAAACAAAACAAAAAAAGGCTAAAGTGTCTTTTCTCTGTTTTTTCTAATGTCCTATGTCTTCCATAAAGCAGTGAATACCTCCTGCTCTAGATCGAGGCTGCCTAATAGCATATCCATTAGCTGGGTGAAGCTGTTTCCATTTAAATCAACATTACATGAAACGTTGACCTTCTCTATTGCACCTTTCACATTTCCTGCACTCATACCGTGGTGAGCAACTGCTGCTGCTCAGCACAAATAGAAAAGGTTTATTTTTATCTGAGAGTCAGAACTGTCCTTGGTTAAATCGCAGGAAGTCTCTGGAACAACAACAACAAAATAAAAATCATCAGAAATTAAAGTAAAATTCTGATGCTGTGTGGAATAAAAAGAACTGAGGACAGTATCTGAAAGGCGCCAGGATACGGGAACTAGACCCAGAGACGGAGATTACCTAAGGACAACGGCCAGTAAGTGGGACAGGAAGGAAAACGGGCCTGGGAGCTTACCTGAGTGGTGCTTTCCCACATGGGGTGCTGATGTTTCGGGGCTGCTGGGAAGTCAGGTGGGATAAGGAAGGAAAAGCATGGAATGGTAGAGGTGGCTCTGTGGTTAGGGGGAGTGGCTGTTCTTCTAGAGGATGCAGGTTCAATTCCCAAATCCCACACAGTGACTCAACAATCTCTAACTCCAGTTTCAGGAGGAGTAATGCCTTCTTCTGCCCTCGGTAGGCACCAGGCACTCATGGGGTGCATGAACATGCATGCAAGTAAAACCTTCATCCATATCTGATAGAATAAATCTTGTTCAAATTAGCTATAAAATTCCAGAGAAATGGGAAAGTTGGAGGGAGATACTGACCAATATGGTTTTCAGGGAAGAATTTGAATATGTTACAAGTTAATTCAAGAACTCTTCTACGCAGAATGAAGTTAAGTCATCCAGACCAATATTTCTGTTCTACACGGTAGAAAAATCTAGGAATTTAAAGCTATGGTATTTTTAGGGGATTTGGAGAGGGGATGAGATGAAGTAAAATTCCATGGAAAACGGAATGGTTCTGGGGTGAGCTATCAATCATCAGTCATTCACCACTTCACACTCACAGGTGCCTGCAGGAAACTGATCAATTTGGGATGAAGACAAGAAAATCAAGTTGTTTGGGACAGGTCAAGGACCTCAGCAGGGGAAACAAAAGGCCTAGAATAACAAACAGAAAATTCTGATGTGCTCATAAATACAGCTATTTAAAAAAAAAATGAAGTAGAGTTAGGGGTGTGATAACAGTATCTTCTTACGATTTATTTATTTTTATCTGTGTGATTTTATCTGTGTGTTTTGCCTGCATGTATGTGTGTCTGTGTGAGAATATCAGAACCCCTGGAACTGGAGTTGTGAGCTTCCATGTGGGTGATGGGAAATTGAACCTAGGTCCGCTAGAAGAGCACCTGAAGCTCTTCACCCCCAGCCATCTCTCCAGCCCCAAGATATTTTAATATAAGTTAAACATGGGGCTAATAAGAAGAAGGGGTGCTCACTGAGACAGGTAAGGGGCACTAGCTAGGATGAAAGACGTATTTATTTGAGTGTGGAAGTGAGTACCTCCAGTGTAAGTCAGTCACCCATACATCCTTTTCTCTTCAGGTGACATTTGATAAAACCAGCCTCAAGTACATAACCCATCTCTCAGTAACTACATTGATGGCAGCTACCTAAAACTAGAGGCTCTGGACCCTGGGTGGAAACTTTTAGAGTAGAGACTCAAATCGTTCTGAGTCTTGAGGCTGCAGTGCAGACCGATGGCCTTTTTATGAAAAAGAGAGCAGGCTGTGCCTTCGGAGAAAGTGTCAAATCTAGGAACAACTACAACCCAGCTCCGATTTTCCTTTGACCTGGAATGTACCCGAGAGAGGCAAAGGGACCCACTTTTGTGGAAGATCACACCCTTGGCTTTCACGCCTGATGCTTTTGTACCGCTTTCCTCTCCGGCTGCATACAAACAACTCATCTATACCTTGTCTTTGTAACTCCAACACTTAGTACACGGAATGACATACAATAATCCTTCAAAACGTGCAGCCGTAAGATGGCTCAGCAGGTAAAGGTGCTTGTCACCCAACAGTGTAAGAATGATGACTTGAGTTTTGTCCCCAGAATTCAGAGCCTCCAGATGGAAGGAAGTGATGTATCAGTGGCCACATCACTGAAGAAACTGACTCTCCTTCCTGGTGTCCTAAACTGTCAGTCCTCTCTCAGGGACAGGCGGGCCTCTTGACCCTTCCATTTTCCAAGATGAAATGCCGAGGGGCCCAGGCTTGTGCAGGTCTTACCAGGTGCCACATCTGTAGTGAGTTCTTGAATGTAATGTCCACCTTATGCCCAGATGGGGAAATCCAATTCCACGAAGCTGTCACCTGACTTCCACACAGGCCTACACACACACATCTAATATACACAAAAATATTAATTATAAATAAACAAAATAAGAGCGTAAAATGTATCAACAAATATGAACTGATTTATATAACTTTATTTTATGGTTTATATTTTATAAAATGATGTAATTTTATATTTTATATAGTATATAAAATATATAAAATATAAATAGATAATATAATTTTATATATTATATATAATTACATACTATTATATATTAAATATAAACAATATGTGTAAATTATAAAATATAAATTTATAAATTTAAAAATTTATAAAACATTGTGACTGTCATCCTACCTCAAAAACTAAAGATCCAATAAGTATATACTTTTCTCAATAAAATGTTACTGCTTACTATGCTTTTAAATACACTGAAAAGCTTTTCTAAAATCTTCTTGCACAAATTATTTTGTAATTGACACATTGTTTCCTATTATATACTTATCCAACCTTACTTAGAAATTAAGGACTCTGAGCTGGCTAGATGGCTCCACCTGGTGGTAGCCTTGGAGAAATGTTCAAATGCCTTTGAGACCAACAACTGGTGCAATTAATGGTGTTTCACTTACTTGCCTTGGTATCCAGGTCACGATCAGCAAACTTAAAAATAGATGAGCATCTTCTCAAAGGCAAGGATGAGGAAATGTTTGTTTCCAAGTAATAAAAGGGGGCAGGGATATCCTATAACTTGGGATCTGGGTATATTAGGAATGTATTAGGTAGTAACTTGTTGATGCAAAACACAGCACTCATTCCCCTGAAAGGGAATAAGAGAGAGTTAATTGCGGAGCCTAATATGAGCGTTCTGGTTTGGTTGGTTGGTTCTGGTTTGGTTGGTGGTTTAGTCCCCAGGAGCTTTGGGGGTTCTAGTTGGTTGATATTGTTGTTCTTCCTGTGGTATTGCAAACCCTCTCAGCGTGAGGAGTTGGCTTTTAAAGGGTCAAGTCAAGATTGTATGTATGCAAGTTTGGAGCAAGAAGCTCTAGGCCAATGGTTCCCAACCTTCCCAATGCTGCAGCCTTTACAGTTCCTCATGGGGTGAGCTCCCAACCATAAAATTATTTCATTGCACTTCATAACTCTAACTTTGCTACTGTTATAAATCATAATGTAAATATCTGATACATAGGATACCTGATATGGGACCCCTGAGAAAGGGGTGTTCAAACCCCAGGTTGAGAGCCACTGCTCTAGGCTGAATTCACTCTAGGAGGTCTTTGAGGAGTTGTAGATGCTAACGGGATTGGTGGGAAAAGCAGGGTGACCCACTTGCTGGGCTTCCTTTAAAACTGAGTGTGGCCTTTCAAAGGAGGACAGAGTTAAAGCATCAATAAATACTCTTTAAATGGTCGGTAGGTTATGCTTTTAAAGGAGAAGAAGTAAAAGAAGAGGAGAAGAAAGCAGAAGAAGAGGAGAAGGAAACAGGGATGAAGGTGCAAATAAAATCTCCATTCTTTGAGCTTCTAGGTTCATACCAAGGTGGGTCTTAGAACATCAACTCCAGGTCAGAAAGTTCCAGGCAACCACAGAGTCTTGTCCAAGTCAGGCTGGCCCAGTATAAATGTTTGCATGGTTTGTACGTCAAAATCCAGTAAAACGCAACCCCTAGTGGGAGTTCAAGAATCACTCAAACCATACAAACACTGATCGCAGTTAAGCAAGAATAGTTTATGAATGCACAACTTTGGGACTTTTGGGACTACAAAAAGGACTTGGAACCTTAATTGCAGTACTAGTCTTGTCTCAGGGTAGGCTTTTTTATAGAGAAAAAAAAACAGGTCCCAAAGTTTAAAGGGCAAGGATGGCTTACTAGACAAAGTATTATCAGCTAATCTTTAGGCTGATTGGTCCTGAGTAAGAGGGACAGTGGATGGATGATGAACAGGGGAATGTCAGAACATTGAAATAACAGAGCATCAGTATTATAATCATAATTTTTGGCTTATTAGTAGCATTCTTCAGTGTCAGCCACAAAAATCACAATGAGCTCATACATACGAAGGGCTGCCTGATGGTCAGCTCTGACTCGAAATATTTTAGACATGACAGTTTATATTGACCTTTGATTTGATGGGTCCTACATAAAACTTTGTGGAATGTATTAAAACCTCATACAGAACATTCAATTCAGAACAAACAAAACAAAACAGGGTATGTGGTCAGCACTTGAGCCAAGTCACTTCTCTGTGTCATTGACTGGCATGCATGTTATAGCAACAATATGGAATAGCTGGCAGGCATGGAAACAATGGTTACAGCTATTCTGGGGGCAAGGGATCAGACCATAACAGGATCTAATTAGCAAACATTTTAGTTTTCTGGAATTGTTATAACAAAATACCATAAACTGGTCTTGGCTGTGGAAGAGATGAAAATTGGTGCAACCACACATGGGTTTGTTTGTCTTGGTTTTGGTTTTTCAAGACAAGGTTTCCTTGTATAGCCCTGGCTGTCCTAGAACTGGCTCTGTACCAGGCTACCCTTGAACTCACAGAGATCTGCCTGCCTCTGCCTCTCCAGGTCTGTGTCACCAATGCCTAGCTTAGACACTTGAGTTTGTAACTCTCCTGAAATTCAAAAAGGGATTTCAATTTAGAGAATTTAGAACTGGAAAAGCTACTCCTTACTGAAAGGTGGCAAAGAACTGCTCTTACTGTGTGCTTCTTAGAAAGTAATCCTTTGGTATCAACTTCCTTGGATTTAGAGACTAGGTTGGATTTAGAGACTAGGTTGACTGGCAGTGGTGGTGCATGCCTTCAATCCTTGAGCACTTGAGAAGCAGAGGCAGGAGGATCTCCTGCTTACTGGCCCTGGCATTCCCCTACAATGGGGCATAGAACCTTCACAGGGCCAAGGGCCTCTCCTCCCATTGATGACCGACTTGGCCATCCTCTGCTATACATATGCTGCTGGAGCCATTAGCCCCACCTTGTGTACTCTTTGGTTGGTGGTTTAGTCCCTGGGAGCTCTGAGGGTACTAGTTAGTTCATAATGTTGTTCATCCTTAGATGCTGCAAATCCTTCAGCTCCTTCGGTCCTTTCTTTAGCTCCTCCATTGGGGACTCTGTGCTCAGTCCAATGGATGGCTGTGAGCCTCTACTTCTTTATTAGTCGGGTACTGTCAGAGCCTCTCAGGAGACAGCTATATCAGGCTGGATTGTCCTTCCTTAAGTCTCTGCTCCATAATTTGTCTCTGCAACTCCTTCCACGGGTATTTTGTTCCCCCTTTTAAGAAGAAATGAAGTGCCCACATTTTGGTCTTCCTTCTTCTTGAGTTTCTTGTGGTTTATGGATTATACTTTGTGTATTCCGATATTCTGGGCTAATATCTACTTATCAGAGAGTGCATACCATGTGTGTTCTTTTGTGATTGGGTTACCTCACTCAGGATGATATTCTCCAGATCCATCCATTTCTCTAAGAATTTCATAAATTCATTGTTTTTAATAGCTGAGTAGTACTCCATTGTATAGATGTACAATTTCTGTATCCATTCCTCTGTTGAGGGACATCTGGGTTGTTTCCAGTTTCTGGCTATTATAAATAAGGCTGCTATGAACATAGTGGAGCATTTGTCCTTATTACATGTTGGAACATCTTCTGGGTATATGCCCAGGCTGGGTCCTTTTTTTCTTTCTTTTTTCTTTTTCTTTTCTTTTTTTTTTTTTTTTTTTTTTTTTTTTTTTTTTTTTTTTTTTTTTTTGAGGGGAAACTGGGAAAGGAGATATCATTTGACATGTAAATAAAGAAAATATCTAATAAAAAAAAAGACATAGGTTTGTAACAGGCCCCCATCCTTAGCACAGCTGACTCCATGGTGGGAGTAGCATCATGAAGTAAAATTCAGCATGAAGACAGCATCACCTTCTGAAATTAAAACAAAGAAAGGCTTAATCCAGCAACGTCCATATAGTTCAGGAACATCTCTAAATGTATTAACCTTGCCTTTTGGCTTCTATAGTTTCCTTTCTGGCTAACTGTTTTGGTTAACTAAAGTATGTCAATCCAAAACAGGGGTCTGTGCTTAAAAACTCATGCTGAGAAAGGTTCAGAGCTACACTGGGAACCTGAAAAACCTGTATAGTCACCAGCTAGCTAATAAGAACTTTTTTATTTACTTAAACCCATGTCCAAACAGTCTTCTCTAGTGAATATCCTACAACAGGTATCTTAGTCAGGGCTTCTCTTCCTGCACAAACATCATGACCAAGAAGCAAGTTGGGGAGGAAAGGGTTTATTCAGCTTACTTCCACATGGCTGTTCATCACCAGAGGAAGTCAGGACTGGAACTCAAGCAGGTCAGGAAGCAGGAGCTGATGCAGAGGCCATGGACGGATACTACTTACTGACTTGCTTTTCCCAGCTTGCTCAGCCTGCTCTCTTATAGAACTCAAGACTACCAGCTCAGGGATGGTACTACCCACAATGGGACCTCCTACCCTTGATCACTAGTTGAGAAAATGCCTTATAGCTGGATCTCATGGAGGCATTTCCTCAAGTGAGGAGGCTCCTTTCTTTGTGATAACTCCAGCTTGTATCAAGTTGATACACAAAATCAGCCAGTACAACAGGTTAAAAAGCAAAATGTATAAATGAGTGTCAGTCACTGGAGGTGGAAGGTAGGTATCACAATTTACAAGCAAGGTCATCTGAAATCCTGTCAAGGAAGGAGTTGTTTTGTTTGAAACAGAGTACCACTATTCTGTCAGGCTAACCTCAAAGTTCAAATCTCATTGTTTCTACTGTCTGACTCTCAACTGCTGAGATTTCAAGTGTGTGCTACCACTAAGGTTGTTTTTATTTTGTTTTGAAACAGGGTTTCATGTAGCCCAGGCTGGCCTCAAACTTGTTACATAGCTGAAGCTAGCCTTCAACTCATCATTTTCATGACTCTCTTGCATCCACCTCTCAAGTGCTGGAGTTGCAGGCATGCACCACCTCACCTGACTCACTCTTAACTCTTTCGATGAGGTAGTTCAATTTTTTCAGTGGGTTACAACTGCATATGCTTATGCCTAAAGAAACAAGATAGAAAGGAATTTTGTGTTTTGTTTTTCACAAATACAGGTATATAAAACTCTCATCTTTATATATGTGAACATGCTTATAGGCAAAATTAACATTTGTGAGAGTAAAAGTACATAAGAAAAGTAGAACTTTCTAAAAGTCTTAGACAATGTAACGTCTCCCATATTGGAAAATGAGAAGACAGTATGTTCAACATAGTGTATGACAAAACCAACTTAAAATTAAAAGGAAAAACTTTAAGACTCAGAAAACTCAGCATTTGAGAAAATGCAAGGGGGTTATATGCAATTGAGTAGCAATACCCTCAGCTGCTGGAAGTCTCCCACAAAAGGTAAGTATATTTTGAAGTCATGGATTGGAAAGAAGAGCTGATTTTCTTCTCTCATCTTTTGTTTTTGGTTTGGTTTGGTTTGGGTTTCTCGTGGGACATTGCTGCCTTTGGAGAATAAATTCACAGTTACTTTCTATGTGAATTATCTTCCTAAACTCTAGGATGTGTTATAAAACAATCTGAGCACTTCCTGTTTACCTTCTCCTCTGTGTTTTTTGAAAACTCACTCTCTTGAAAATTGACTCTCTACTTTGTTGCAGGATATTTGATCACATTGTAACCCCTGAGACTGTGTTATTTGTTCAGAGGGAAAAAGCTGTTTCTGGTTGTGGTGTGGCTCAGCCTTAGCACAAACCTTTAGTTCCACTAGCTAGACACACCTTTAGTATACACCTTTAATCCTAAACAATGAAGGTAAATTTAGTTTGTAGAAGCAAGTAGCCATATTTGAAATAGACTTCTGAGTGGAAATGATGGATCAGAAAAATATTTGACAGAATAGAATATGCCTAACTGTCATAAAAAGAGAGAGGAAAGGGAAGTTACTTAAGGGAACAACACAGAGAAATAGAAAGGAGGCAGTTTTACCAGGGCAGTTGTACAGAGACAGGTTGTAGAGGCCAAGCAGAGCTATTTAGTTAGAGGCCACCAGAGTTAGTTAGTTAGAGAAAAACCAGATTGAATCACTTAGCTTGGAGAGGAGTTTGAGCCAGAATAGCTGAGTTAAACCAGCCAATAAGCATTCAGAAAGAGGTAGAAAGGGTAAGGTCATTCAGCAGTAAGTCTCAGAAGCTGGAAACATTCTAGGCCTAGATAAGATCTTACAGAGGCCAGAAGCTTCCAGAACTAGGCCTAGGTGAACAGACTGAGGCAGTAAGCCTCAGAGACAAAAATTACTACAGGAGACTAAAAAACTGCAATATTAACACTTATTCACACACAAAGCACAGCTCTAACAGCAAAGACACTAGTGCTCAACCAACTAAACCATATCTTATATGTCTTCTTACATTAGTGCATGGTTACATTCCAACCATCCATTATCACTATTGGTGGTTTCATCAAAAACATAGCTCTACTTCAAAAATAAAAAGACTTGGAATGTTATTACATAGAAGAAATGCCAAAGCAAACAAGTCATGTTTCTAACATTTTTTAAAATTTCCATATCAAGTAGCTTATCCACATGTCTGAATTTTCCACACAACATGCATGACCTGACTGAGAAGGAAAAAGAAAATCTTTTCATAATGTCATAAGACTTAAGTTTAGAGGTCTTGATTGCTGGCTCAGTGAAGGACGAAGCCAGAAAATCTCTGTTTATATCCCTAGAACCCAAGTAATAAGGTGGGCTCACTGTAGCTGTGGATCTCTGGAAGAAGGGCTGAGAGAGAGGCAGATTCTGAGAGCTCACAGCCACCCTAGCCAATGGCAACTTTCAGTTCAATTAGAGACATAATCTCAAAAAGAAAAAAATTAAAAGGCAGGCAGACAGCAATATTAGGAAGATACCTAATGTCAACATCTGGTCTTCATACATGTGTGCACACACAAATAGAAGCCTTGGTTGTACCTAATTTCAATCTGTCTTATGGCTTAGGAATTCAATTCAAATCCATTCTTTTTTTGTTGTTGTTTTGTTTTGTTTTGTTTTGTTCTGTTCTGTTCTGTTTGAAGCATAGTCTTTCTGTGTAGCCCTGACTGGACTGGAACTCACTCTCTAGACCAGGCTGGCACTGAACTCTCAGAGATCCACCAACCTCTGCCTCCTGAGTGCTGGGATCAAGGCATGCACTACCACACCAAGCTCAAATCCATTTTCTACTGTAAAGTCCTACAAGATTCCCATCAATTTTTAAACAAACACTTATAAATCAGACTTTGGGAGGCAGACTTGGCAAAGACAGATATGCATTGTGAGTTCCAAGACAGCCAGGATTGTGAAGTGAGATGTAGTATCAAGAGAAGAGTTAGAATGTGGGAAGGCAACTCAATGGAGAGACTGGGGCTTAGTGAGCACAGGGAGGCCCTGAGATCAAGCCCTAAAACCAGTGAAGGAATGAATTTGCCAGAGAGAGTGAGGGTAGGCAAGGAGCTTGTCCCCTCAGCTGTCATCTAAATGTGAGGCTTAGAGTAAAGCTTTATCTTTCCACTCAAAAGATTCAATCAAGAAAAATCTCCCGCTGTCCCAACCACCTGAGTTAGTTAATTCCAGATGACTAGCTATCACACCTTCCGATCTTACACTGCTTCCATTCAGATTTAGTCTAAACTGTGGACATATAACAGCAATAATAAGGCAAATTATTTTCTGACAGAATGCTCCAAAAGTTAATTTCTACTATGGAAGTTTTCCATGAATGAGTTTCTGTAACATTTTTAAAAAAAAAAAAAAAAAATGGATGTTTTGCCTGCCTGTGTGTGAGAGTATGTAGAGGTATGAGTGGTGTGCAAAGAGGATAGAAGAGGGTGTCAGATCCCCTCTTGCAGTTACCCATAGTTATCAGCACCATGTGGGTGCAGGGAACTAAATCTTGAGAAAGAGCAGCAAGTGCATTAAACCATCTAGCTAGGCCCTGCAATCCAGTAAAATTAAACTTAATCTTTGCTTCCATTACAAACATAGGTAAAGCAAATTAAAAGATGGAAGAATCCAGATAATATTGCAGGAGTCGTTCTTCTAGAAAGGCGAACAATGTATCTGTAACTCTTACAACTCTGGGACTTATCACTCTGGCTTGATTGATTTATTGACTGAGACAACCCTCAGGTAGCTGAGGCTTATCTGAAATTTCCAGTTTGCATAGATGACCTTGAACTTCTGATCCTCCTGCCTCTAGCTCCAAGTAGTTTTCAGTCAGAACATCGACCTACTGGCACATAAATTTCCTCTCTATAATCTACCTTCTGATGCAATTTTCTCCTTCTAGTTTTCCAATCCTCAGTGGCCCTAGGTCCGTCTGCTCAGGAACAGACTCAGAAAGGCCAGTGCTGAAGGCTTTTTGCTGCACGCACTCGTCTACCCCAGTAGGTCTACAGTATCAGGGTTAAAACCTGATCATGGACAAGAGGCATTATGACTCCAAAGGGAGTTTGTCTCCTGGGGATTTCAGTCAGTTGTGGACATCTCCTAACTTAGACGTGTTCCAGCTTGATCTCTGCTGAGTCTGTAGAGAGATCTGCTTGCTTTCTTTATTCAGTCATAAAGGTGCCCTAACAAATATTTTGTTATAGTTAACACTGAGATTGAACATTATTTCCTGGCCTTCACAGTGTTTCAATAATCCTAATTGATTTCCTAGCTGTAGTTAGCTTGGAATTTCTACAAGGGAGCTGTCTTATCAGACAGAGTGTCTCCAAAGTTAGAGATAGTAGTTAGGCACTAATTGCCAGAGCGGTCCCACAAAGTTAGAAATAGCAGTTAGGCACAAATCATCAGAGCAGTCCCACAAAGTTAGAGATAGCAGATAGGCACTAATTGTCAGAACAGTCCCACACAAGGCATAATTGTTTTACTAACTAGAGAGAAGTTATAGGGCTTCCCTCACTGATTATTTACGTTACAGCCAAGGAATGCACAAATACGACCCTCAGATGCTTGCCTCAAGACAGACCTTGAGAATTTATCTTGGGACTGCCCCTCTGCCTTGCACCTGGCCGTTTGATCTTACTGACCTTGATGTGACCATCTCCTGCCTACGTGACTTCTGTAGTTTGCCCTGATCTCTGTATACCATATAAGCCTGGTTTCTACTTTGTACAAATTGCATTCAGTTACAGCACTCCCTTGTGTCTGTGTCTGTCTGTCACTTCTTCGCCATCGCCGTGTCTACCTGACTAGGACCCTTTCCCGCCCCCCACCCCCGCCGCGGGTTGAGAGAGGCTCAGACTGACTGGCCCATGGCAGCTTTTGACCACAACAGGGGCTGTCACCTGCTGTGAGATGGATACTGTGGAGCAGCACTTCCTGCTCTCTGTGGGACGGAAGCCTGGGGATCTGCAGAACAGGCACCGGAGTCTGTAATCCCGAGAGACCTGTGCCCTGGGCATTCTCCTGCCTTGACACTCCCTCTGTGTCCAAAGCTGGGACATCTCTCTGGGTATCCCTGGAACTTCACCAAGCAACATGCTGAGCCCTGTGGTTTTCTGAATGAGGCCTGTCTGAAACACAAATGCAGAGAGCAGAGCGCGCTAAAGCCGTCAGAAGAGCAACTTGGATGGGTCCCCGGATTTGAGAATCATAGGAATCCTCGGGCATCTCCAGGAAAGAAGAATTTAGCCGCTCCTCAACCTTCAGCAGACCATTTCGCTGCTTGTTTGCTCTCCTAGAGGAAGAAATGAACAAGACACCAGAAACCCACGCTGGACATTCTCAGTGATACCCTTCTTCCCTTCTTCAGTTTCAGAACAGCCACGCCCAAGTCTCTGACTTGTCCACCACCTAAACGCCCACTCGCAGTAGCACGGAGTCCCAGCTCCCTCTGCTTCTCTTTGGTACCAGGACTTGGGAGATTTCTTCCATCAAAGCCTCTCAGGATGGCCCTCCGTGCACAGATGTCTTCGCCTTGTACACGTTCATCGCTATCTCAATAAAATATCCTCAGACCTGACATTCTCATTGTGAGTTTTTCCTTGAGTTCTAGGATCAGACTGTCTCACAAGGGCTTGGGTAAACCAGTAGTGCTGTTACCGTCCCAGAATTTGGGAATAATCCACTAAGAAAACCAAATTCAAGCCAGCAAACGTATCTTTATTCAGAAAGTGTGATATACCAGGGAGACAGCTGAGTTCGGGATACAAACAGGGAGCTATGGTGGGGGGCAGGGCAAGCAACCTTTAAAGCAAGAAAACATAAATTTAGTTTGGGTAGGGAAAAGCTAGGGGCAACCAGTTGGGTATACGCATACAGTTTACCGCTTTTCACGCACGGTATCTTAAGTGGGTTATTACCAGTCACGTGTCTCAGATAGCTTTCCGGGATAACTTGGCCTGGATCGAGACCAGCCAATCAGAGCCTCTTTAGCAACCGTTGGGTTTCAGTCTTGCCTGGGTGCTAACCAACAAAAGCATAGGAAGAGATATTGTGTTCTAAGTTCATAAGGGACATCTGGGGCCAGAAGCCATTTCTGGAATTTAGCTATGCCTTGGACTTCAGCCTAGTACAAGATGGAGACTTTATTACAAGATGGGATCTCTGAAGCTAAAGTGACCCACAACAGTGTAACCCACTGATAAACGGAAAATCAAATTCTTAAAAATCATACCTGATAATATATAAAATAATATATAATATAATGTATAATAAATAATATATAATATAGTATATAACAATACATGACAATATAAAATAAAATATTACAAATAATAAAATAATTAAATTAAGGCTATGACAAACAATCATAATTGACAAATTCCTAGCTGGTAGATCAACTATGTTTGTCTTTTTTGCCATCATTGGGATACAGACCCCAGAGTATGTAGATAGGTACAGTTACTGTAGTGGTTTAAAAGAAAACGGCCTCCGAAGGCTCACAGGGAGTGGCACTATTAGGATGTGTGGCCTCGATTGAGTGGGTATGGCTTTGTTGAAGGAAGTAGATTGTGGGGGAGGCTTTTAAGTTTCCTAAATTCAAATTAGGCCTCCAGATCAAGATGTAGAACTCTCAGCTCCTTCTTCAGCACCATGTCTGCCTGCATGCTGCCATGCTTTCTGCCATGATGATAATGGACTAAACTCCTGAAACTGTAAGTCAGCCCCAATGAAATGTCTTCCTTTACAAGAGTTGCTATGGCCATAGTGTCTCTTCACAGCAATGGAACCCACACACCAAGACAGTTGCCATGACTATAAGTGGTTGCCACTCACTCACTAGAGTCTCCTTGAATTTCCGTAACCCCTCTGTCATTGTCAGATTTTGTTTCTGCTGTTGTTATTATTTCGTTTCTCAAACTTGGCAAGCTAGGATTATTTAGGAAAGGAAATCTCAATTGAGAAAAAGACCTCCATCTAGATTAGCAGTAGGTAAGCCTGTAGGGTATTTTCTTGATTAGTGGTTCATGTGGGTGGGCCTAGCCGATGGTGGGCAGCGTCATCCCTGAGAAGTTGGTTCTAGTTGTATAAGAAAGGAGGTTGGCTGTGCACGCTATGTGGAGCAAGCCAGTAGGCAGCATCCCTCCCTGCCCCTGCTTTGGTTCTGCCTCCAGGTCCTGCCCTGGCTTCTCTTCACAGTGGACTACAACTGTAAGCTGAAATAAGCCCTTTCCCCCCAAGTTCCTTTTGGTCACGATGTTGAACCACAGCAAAGCCTAACTAAGATGCCCTTCACTGCTTCCCCAGATATAATCTTAGTGAGCAGGGCCCCAGGAATTCACAGCCTCTGCCCCAAGGACGTACTGTGTCTCGCTGGGTGCTTTTCTCATCATAGGAACCAAATGCCTGACCAGGAATTGAAGACAGACAGAGTACACCTTGGCTCACAGTTCAATGGTACAGTAGTCCATCAAGGCTGTTCCGATGTGGTGTTAGGAGTGGTGGGCAGGGGTTAGGGGGGAAGGAATGTGTGATCACGCTGTGTCTGTAATCAAGAAGCAGAGAGAGATGAATGCTGGTGCTCACTCTCTTTTGATTCAGTCAGGGACCTAAGCCAATGAAATGCTGCCACCTACTCTTAGAATAAATTTGATTTTCCCACCTCAACCCCATGTGTGAACTCCCTCATAAGTGTGCCCAAAGATCTGTCTCCCAAAAGACCGGTGACCTATTAAGGTGACAATCTTTTTATAGTGTATTTATTTATTTTATGTACTTAATGTATTTATTTAATGAATGTATGAGCACTGTGGTCAAAGAGGCAGAGGCAGGCGCCAGCTCTCCTGGAGCTGGAGTTGAGGGCAGTTTTAAGCTGTCATGTAGGTTATAGGGGAAAAAAAAGAAAACTCTGTGTCGCCTGCAAAAGCAGCCGGTGCTCGTAAGCACTGAGCCATTCCTGCAGACCCTCAGTTTTTCCTCTACACGCTCCTTCTTTGATCAGAATATTTTATTTAAACATTCTAAAGCAACAACGCTTACATGTTACTTAAGTATCCCAGAAAGGTTTGACAATGTTAATTTTTTTCTAAATTGCAAATTTAGCTCCAGTAAGACTTTCAGAGGGGCTGGAGAGATGGTTCAGCAGTGAAGAGCACTGACTGCTCTTCTGGAGGTCCTGAGTTCAAATCCCAGCAACCACATGGTGGCTCACAACCATCTGTGATGAGATCGGACGCCCTCTCTGGTGTGTCTGAAGACAGCTGCAGTGTACTTACATATAGTAAATAAATGAATCTAAAAAAAAAAATTAAGAGTTTCAGAGAAGAAGAAAACAACTTCCTTCCAAAAGAAGTATGACACACATTTTTAAGACACCCAACAGTTCATAAACAGTAGGCAAGATGTAAAAGGCCACCTAAACATCATAAACACTGGCCATCATCCCCAAAAAGGTCCTCTATAGTCAACCTGTACATCTAAATCCATCTAGGAACCTAACTCTATACCTCATTGTGTATGCACAGTATGTATGCATGTATGTATGTATGGATGGATCTATTATCCTCCTTCATTCTTAATTATTTTTTATGTAAAGCCTCCTGAAACCCTAAAAAAAAGATGTAAAATTAACTTGAGGGGAAAGACATTCATGGTAGACATTCAGTTAAACTGTACTATACTTAAATCTCAAAATGTTTAATAAAAATATTTTTACACTTTGCTTTATAACTGTATGGTTCTTTTGATGGAAGTAAGACAGTTCCATCTTAACTACCTTATTTTGAAGATGAATAAATGAGGTTAATCCAACTGACATTAAAATGACAGCAGATATATTCCATGGAGAGACTGATAGTTTTTAATTTTTTTTTTAACAAAATGATGCAGTTAACAGTGTGCCATGGCACATCCCTTTAATCCTAGCACTTGGGAGGTACAGACAAATGGATCTCTGGGTTTTAGGACAGCCTGGTACATTTTGAATTCTAGAACAGCCAGGTCTACAAAGAAATATTTTGTCTCAAAAGAAAAAAAGTTAAATGGGTGTCTTAGTCAGGGTTTCTATTCCTGCACAAACATCATGACTAAGAAGCAAGTTGGGGAGGAAAGGGTTTATTTAGCTTACTTCCACATTGCTGTTTATCACCAAGGAAGTCAGTACTGGAACTCAAGCAGGTCAGGAAGCAGGAGCTGATGCAGAGGCCATGGAGGGATGTTCC
>JADRCD010167286.1:5110-18879 GCA_019843815.1 Montemys delectorum
CTGATGACTAAGGATTTTGAACATTTCTTTAGGTGCTTCTCAGCCATTCATTATTCCTCAGTTGAGAATTCTTTGTTTAGCTCTGTACCCCATTTTTTAATAGGGTTATCTGGTTCTCTGGAATGTAACTTCTTGAGTTCTTTGTATACATTGGATATTAGCCCTCTATCAGATATATATAAGATCTTTTCCCAATTTGTTGGTTGCTGTTTTGTCCTATTGACAGTGTTCTTTGTCTTACAGAAGCTTTGTAATTTTATGAGGTCCCATTTGTCAGTTTTTGATCTTAGAGCATATGCTATTGGTGTTCTGTTCAGTTCTGTTAGAAAAATTTCCTAATTTTTCCCTGTGCCCATGTGCTTGAGGCTCTTCCTCACTTTCTTTTCTATTAGCTTCAGTGTATCTGGTTTTATGTGAAGGTTCTTGATCCACTTGGACTTGAGCTTTGTACAAGGAGATAAGAACGGATTGATTTGCATTCTTCTACATGCTAACCGCCAGTTGAACCAGCACCATTTGTTGAAAATGCTATCTTTTTTCTACTGGATGGTTTTAGCTCCTTTGTCAAAGATCAAGTGACCATAGGTGTGTGGGTTCATTTCTGGGTCTTCAATTCTATTACATTTTGGAATATTTGATGGGTAGGATCTTGCCTTCATGTAACTACTGTTTCTACTGTTGATCAGAACGTGAAAGTCAAGTAAATCTTTTCCTCCCCAAGTTGATTTGGGGGAGGGGGTCAGTTCTTTATTACAGCAATGGAAAACAAACTAGGACAGATAGAGATGTATGCACAGCCCAAGCCAAGGAGAGCCCCAGGTGGCGGTGGTGGCGGTGGTGGTGGTGGTAGCAGTTGTTGTCGTCATCGTCGTTGTCGTCCTCTCCCTCTCCGTTTCCCTCCTCCTCTTCCCCCTCCTCCTTTTTTTCTGAGATAAGGTCTTACTATGTAGCTCTGGCTGTCCTGAAACTCACTATGTAGAAAAGGCTGGCTTTGAACTTACAGAAATCTACCTACCTCTGCCTCCCAAGTGCTGAGATTGAAGGAATGTCATCATATTTTTATTTTTATATTTGATTTTGGTGTTGGTGGTGTTGGTGTGTATGTGAGTGATACCTAGTATTATTTTAGAAGGAGATTATGGACTAAAAAAATATGCATATCTTAGATTTTGGAAAACTAATGAGTGTCTTTGACTATGAAAGCCAAGAGCTTTACTCTCTTTTAAAAAATTTTATTATTTTTAAAAATTTTTTATTTTATTTTTTTTGTTTTGCCTGCATGTATGCCTGTGTGAGGGTGTCAGACCCTGGAGCTGGAGTTTTAGACATTTGTGAGCTGACATGTGGGTGTTAAGAACTGAGCCCAAATCTAAAGGACTGAAGATCATAGACACAAAGTATTGAGTAATTGGCCAAATTTTGAAAGTAGATTAAAATATTTGTGATATAGCAGAAATATAGGAACATTTCTTTGTGACAGAATTCTTTCTATCCTTCTGGCAGTGGTTAGCCAGCATGTGGGACTGTCTGAGTGAAAAGTATAAATCTATAAACTGAGCATTTGGATAAAGTTCAGTCATGACGTAAAAGGATAAAACAGAAATCTTTGTTCTTTGTGCCAGTTTTGGGGAAATTGTTACTAAGTGCAGACATTTAGTGCAAAAAGGTATTTAAGAAAACCTTACTGTTGTAAACTGAATCAGGCATCAGTATTTACCTAGGAATAATGAAAGCAAGGGGGAAAGGAAGGGGAACAGCAAAACAGAGAAATCAGTGTAGGTCTCAAATACTGTCTGATGACATGCAGCTTTTGGACTGATGAAACATTAGTGTAGGATGGTAAGGCCTTAGAAACTTAGGAATGGATCATGGTGAGATTCCCTGTGTTCAGGTCATCATGGTCCTCTACCAAGATTCCTCCATTTACCCAGGAATCAAGGAAGCCCAGAAAGAAGGGAACTCCAAACTTAGACCTGATACTGTGGATGATCCATTCCTTTTTCCCTCTGGGTTTTGGTAGAATGGAAATCTACAAGATGTTTATTTTTCACTAATCAGGTGGTAGACTATGCTGGCTTATGATACAGAAAAGACAGGAAATCTGAGCCCTTGACTCTAGACAATGTAGTAGCCATGGTAGCCTTTTCGTGGCAGATGTCCTGATGGCTCTTATTTCTAAGGGCCTGCGCACTGAGGAAGACAACAAGCTTTAAAGGTAAAAGCAAAGTGTGGCAGGTCAAGGAAAGTGTGGTGGTTTGATAGGAATGGCCTCCATAGACTCATGTGGAGTGGCACTATTAGGAGGTGTGGCCTTGTTGGAAGAAGTGTTGTCACTGTGGGGGTGGGCTTTAAGGTCATATACATGCTCAAGCTATGTCCAGTGTGGTACACGGTCTCTTTGCTGCCATGATGATAATGGACTAAACTGAAACTGTAAGCCCGCCTCAGTTAAATGCTGTCCTTTATAAGAGTTGCCCTGGTCCTGATGTCTCTTCATAGCAGTGAATACCCTGACTAAAACGGAAAGGAAAGGATCCAAGAATTCCCAGACTGGAGCTTGCTTCCTAGAGGATGGGGCTTAGGAGAGCAGTCTTGCCTTTTGTCTTGCTTAGGGTTCTTATTGCTGTGATGACACACCATACCCAGAAGCAACTTGGGAAGGAAAGGATCAATATGGCTTACATATCCTGAATCACAGTTCACTGAAGGTCAAGACAGGAACTCAAACCAGGTGAGAAGCGAGATGCAGAGTTGTTTAGGAGGCCATGAAGGGGTGCTGCTTACTGATTTACTCAATGGCTTGCTCACCCTGTTTCCTTATAGCACTCAGGATGACCAGCCCAGCCCACAGATAGCACCGCCCTATCTTACGTAGTCACTTTCTCAGCTGAGGTCCCCTCATTGACTCCAGCTTGTGTCAAGTTGACATAAGCTTGCTAGCATACTTTGGGAGTGGTTGCCTGGTTTCTTCCAATTTCACAATCATTTTTCCTCCTCCTCTCCCTCAGACTTGATGCAGTCAGCTCCTTTGTCACAAGTTATCTAACCACAAAGGTTTTTAAGAGTGTGTGTGTGTGTGTGTGTGTGTGTGTCCTGATTATCCCCAACTTGAGTATCAGAACTACTCTATCAGTGGTATGCCCGACACACATGAGAACAGAACAAGAGAAAGGAGAGAAAGACTGGGAAAGCAATTAAAACAAAAGTAGCAGCAGAGTTCAGCTTCGGTCCAGAGAGCAGAGCCACTACTAGGAGAATCTAGCCTGCTGTAAGGTTTCTTGATTAAGGCATCGGATTCATTTGGCCTGCTGTGAGTCTCTTCCAGTCTTTTAGACAGGGAGGTGCCTGCTGACTCCACTTTCCTCCTTGTTTGTATCTTTCTCTCAGTCACCTGGGTTGCCTCTGTGAAAATCACAGCACAAGATTACAGATGTTTTAATGTTTTAATTATAGGAGGAGACACTTTATAATCTAAAGAGATGTGAAACTAAGAAAAAGCAAGGCTGGAAAGAATTTTTGTTTTTTGAGACAGGGTTTCTCTGCACAGCCCTGGCTGTCCTGGAACTCACTCTGTAGATCAGGCTGGCTCTGAACTCGAAGATCACTTGCCTCTTCCTCCTCCGTCCTGGAATTAAATGCCCGGTCCAGGAATAACTCTTAAAATCCAATCAGTTGTAGGGATAGGTCTGCTCCAAAAAGCAGAAATAATTTCAGAGAATCTAGAGAACCTGAAATTTTAATTATGGGATAGCAAAATGTAGCAGAATCACTTTAAATGAACAAATATATAATCAGAGGTAAAATGGAAAGGAGAGAAAGCAAGAGCGAGAGACTTTTTTTTTTTAATATAAATTCCAGGTGACTGGAAACAGTTCTGCAGCTCCACAGAGCAGAGACTGTTCTAAGGGAAGGAGTGGGAATCTTTCTTTCTTCATGTTTGAACAGAGAGAGCTGTTGCTGTCCGCTGTTCCATCTTCCTGTGCTCTCTCTGGCAGGTGGATTAACTGGCAGCAAACATCTGCCCTCAGCTGTTCTGTTCTTTCCTTAGGGCCGGGAGGCCCTAGCTTGATGACTTTCTGTCTTTTTCGTTATGAGATTATTAGCCTTTGTTGTTTGAGCTATCTCTTCAGTCCTTGATGATTCTTTTTGACCAAATTGATTACTTCAGTCATCCGTTGTAACCATAGTCATCAGTATACTGGTGGAATACTCAAGGGTCCCGATTATTGTTTGAGGCCTCTTTTTAGTATGCTGTTGAAAAGAAGTTTAGTTGCTAAGGTGTGTGTCATTTACAGATAGTTCTTTGTTTTGTTCTTTAGTTCAGTTTTGGTAAGTATAAAGTAATAGAGAAGTAGCCCTAGAGATTTATTTTATAAACATAATTTGCTTATTGTGCATATGCCCCACATCATTTCATTGCCCTCAAGCCTTATGGAATTCATTTGAATAGAAACTCGCTAATAGGGGAGTGTTTTCATTGCATAAAGCAGGAATAAATGTTTCCTCATGAATGTTGGGGTTCTAGGTTGCTAACTGGTTGATAGGTGTATTGCTCGCAGAGGGCTAATTGCATAGCCTAAGTCAGTGGAGTCTCATTTGGCTAAGACAGTCCCTGTGTGAGCTTGCTCCACTGTTGTCTCAGTGCTTAGTACTAATCATGGCTGCTTTGTTATCTGGACCCTTCCTTTCCCAAATTTTAAGCTTGTTCACACTCATTTTCTGTGTCAAATTATCTCTTTTTTTTTGTTTGTTTGTTTTTTGTTTTTCGAGACAGGGTTTCTCTGTGTAGCCTGTCATTTTCTTTAATTTTAACTTTATTCGAGTTGTCGGGCATTGGGCAGAATGAAGCCAAATTTTCGTTAAAATAAATAGTAAATAGCCTTTCTCCTGGGTTCTTGTTCCCCTTTGAACCCTTGTGAGCCAGGCCTTGACAATTTCTATTTCTTTCAGCATTCTCACATTCTAAGCTCCTGTCAGAATGGCCAGTTAGTCTCTGCTTTGAC
Source organism: Montemys delectorum (assembly GCA_019843815.1). Lineage (NCBI taxonomy): Eukaryota > Metazoa > Chordata > Mammalia > Rodentia > Muridae > Montemys > Montemys delectorum. The sequence continues at coordinate 10,114 of JADRCD010167286.1, forward strand.
TTGCAAGTATTCGTAACACCTTATCTTCTGTGTGGCTCTCGATCCTGTCAGGTTGGCAGTTAATTTTGACTTCCTATCATGTGGTTATTTCAGGAGCCTGTGACCTTTGAGGATGTGGCTGTGAACTTCAGCCTAGGAGAGTGGGCTTTGTTGGATTCCAGTCAGAAGAAACTCTACAGAGATGTGATGATGGAGACCTTTATGAACCTGATGTCCATAGGTAAAAAAAATACACTCTGAGTTCTTTACTTATTAAGTTAGAGAACAGCTGCTTCTTGTTTATCTGTATGGTAGTTGGTAGGGAGCTTGATGATGAACATAATATTCATGGTCATATTGCACAGTAACAAAATGTAGAAGTTAGTAAGTTTTTGTGTGACACTGAATTAAACCACAATGATTTCTTTGGGTTTGCTTTTTAGGGAAGACAGAGGAAAAAGAAAATATTGAAGAAAACTACCAAAATCTCAGGAAAAATGTGAGGTAATGCTCAGAGAGAGAGGAATTTATTACAAATATGTACAAGTGATAGGAAACCTGAGAACCAAGCAAAGGTTCAGTACATCTCGATGCAATTGATTTAATCTCAAAAATTCTTTCCAAGCGCACTGAGCTGGAATATGCAGAATAAAAGATGACAACTCTGTAGTATATGAATATTGCCAAATGTAGTGCAACATTAACCTGTGTAAGATCTGTTTTAGTGTTTCATTGTGCCTAAATTGTGCTTTTATACAGAAAATTATTGTATTTTACCAAGTTACCTTTCAGCTTTGGATATAAGATGTGTGCAGTAAAATGAATTTCAGATTAAAACCTATAATAAATAAATCATGCAAAGAATTTATTTTAAAACCCATAATGTTTAATGCACATCATTTTCCAATGAATATTCAACTTCATTAACTGTGGTACACATAGTATGTGTGAAATGCCTAATATTTAAGCAGTAATATTTAAGAATTTTATGTTTGATATCTTCAGGACCTAGGTTGAATGTTCAGTTAGCTCATTTATATTTACAAATTCTCATAGAAGCAAGATCAGTTGTGCCTGCCGTTCTCCCTCCTCCAGAGTCTTTGTATATGGCCCAGGCAAGGGGCCCAGCATCTAGATCTCTTGGTGACTATATGAGTGTAGTTATGCATTTCCCCATTTTTGCAGAACTCAAGTGGTTGAGAGGAGTAGTGACTACGGAGATGGCAGTCAGTGTGGAGAAGCCCAGCAACGGATTCCAGAGCGTATCGTTCATAGAGACACACCTTCTAAAATATCACTGTGTGAAAAGAGTGAGCTTGCTAGAGCCATCCTTGTTCCTTCACATGCACATGCACACTTGAGATGTGACACTGCAGAGAAACCCTATGGGTCTAAGGAACATGTGGAGAAGGCTTTTACACAGCAGAAGTATTGGAAAGATTCTACTTATTCTGAGTCCTTTCAGACAAATCAAAGTCCTCCTCGAGCAGCACCCTATCAAAATAAGCAATCTAATGAAGCCTATAGGAGTCTTAACTCTGACCAATATTGTGAGCGAATTCACGCTGGAGATAAACTCCATGAATGGAAGCATGTTGAGAAAGCCTTCTGGAGGTACAGTTACGGTCAAGTGTATGAGAGAATCACCATTGGGGAGAAACCGTTTGTGTGTAGGCAGTATGGTGAAGCCTTGGTTAACCCTGAAGAAAAATGTTATACGTGTAAGCAGTGTGGGAAAGCATTCAGATATTCCTCATCTCTCCAGAACCATGAAAGAATTCATAGCGGGGAGAGGCCATATGTGTGTAAGCAATGTGGGAAAGCCTTCATTCGTTCCTATGACCTTCTTATCCATGAAAGAATTCACAGTGGAGAGAAGCCTTACACCTGTGAGCACTGTGGAAAAGCTTTCACCCATTATAGCGGCTGGTACAGTCATGAAAGGATTCACACTAGAGAGAAACCCTATGTGTGCACACAGTGTGGGAAAGCATTTTCGTGTTCCACATCGTTTCGGAGGCATGAAAGAATTCACACTGGAGAGAAACCTTATCTATGTAAGCACTGTGGGAAAGCCTTCACCCATTCCAGTGCTCGTTACATTCATGAGAGAATTCACACCGGAGAGAAGCCCTATGTTTGCAAGCACTGTGGAAAAGCGTTCCTCCGAGCCAGTCATCTCAACAACCATGAAAGAATTCACACTGGGGAGAAACCCTATATTTGTAAGCATTGTGGGAAAGCCTTCATCCAACGTGATGCTTGTTATAATCACGAAAGAATTCACACTGGAGAGAAACCATATGTATGTAAGGAGTGTGGAAAAGCATTCAGGATTTCCACATCCCTCCGTGACCATGAAAGAATTCACACTGGAGAAAAACCTTACATATGTAATTATTGTGGGAAAGCATTCAGGGTTTCCACATGCCTTCACAAACATGAAAGAGCTCACACTGAAAAGAAACCCAGTGGGTAGAACTTAAGACCATATATATCACGTGGAATTATCTTTGATCAACTTGCTGTTAGGAGAAGTGTATGCAGGGTCAGCCAGATGGCTCAGGGGTAAAAGCACTTGCCCCAAGCTTGATAGCCATAGTTGGGTCCTCAGAACCCCTGTGAAGAGAGAAGTGTGTCTCCAAGGTTTGCCTCTGACTTGTACACATGCTGTAATTCGCATGCATACCCTCACACAGACATATAAAGAAATAGGATAATTTAAAATACCTTTTTTTAAAAAAAATTTTTTTTTTTTTTTTGAGACACAGTTTCACTGTGTAGCCCCTTGGTTGTCCTGCGACACACTCTGCAGACAGGCTGGCCTTAAACTCAGAGGTCCACCTGCCTGTGCCTCCTGAGTGTTGAGATTAAAGGTGTGCACGCCCCTGCTGCCTGGCTTTAAAATACATTTTAATGTCGTTTTTAATTTGTAGTTGTGTGTAGGTGGTGGTGATGTGCATGCGAGGGCTGGAGTGTGCAGAGGTCAGAGGCATCAGAGTCCCCTGGAGCTCGAGGTCCAGGTGCCTGTGAAGTTTCCCAGGTGACTGCTGGAAATCCACCTTGGGTCCTCTGGAGAGCAGTAGCTACTGAGCCATCTTTCCAGGATCATAGATGTCATTAAAAAAAAAATCTGCAAAGAAAGAGCTGGGATAGACCTTAAAATGTGGAAACTTGGACACACATGAAATGTGATGTTGGATAAAAGCCAGTTCCCTCAAATGTGCTAAGGTACTTTTTTTTTTTTTTTAAATTATATTTAACAAATTATGAACACAATTCATAAACATTATTTATATAGATGTATGTGCATGGTCCACATGCCAGAGTGTGCATGTGGAACGCGATAGCTTTCAGAAATCTGTTCTGTTCTTTCCACTCTGTAGGTCCTGAGAAGGAACTCAGGTTGTTTTCGAAACAAGTACCTTAATATGCTGGGCAGTCGTGCCTTCCCGGCTTCACGCCTTTCACTCATTAGAAAAGCAGATGCTAGAAAATTACAAAATTGAATACGGTGGATTTGATCACACTTGGGAGAATTAAGAACTCACACCAACCAATGAAAAAATTCAGCATTAAAAATAATATATGTTGTATGTTGTCTCAAATAAGGTAAAAGGGAATTCTCTCCTGTATGTTGTAAAAGCAAGAAAACTGAGAACCCCAAACAAATGTTTTCTTTTGAAAGTCTGATTTTGTGGAATTTGTGAATTTTGCCTATCATTTCTGCTGTTTGGAAAAACCAAAGTTACAAAGTCCTGTCTCAAAGAATAACAGTAGCAACAATATGCACTATATGTATTGAAATGGCGTGTTTTAGTCTGATAAATCAATTTTTTTTTGTACTGAAATAAGTTCTCACAATGTAGACCAGGCTGGATAATATTAAAGGCGTGTGCTACCAAGTTATGGTGATCGGTCTTATTTCATTTTCTAAAAACCAAATATGTTTCCCATTTCATGTGAGAAACTGTTTGATTCATGAAACTTAAGTGAATTGTAAGATTCCAGTAGACTTAATTTATATGTAGTTTTTGAATAATTGCTGTCATTTGAAGTTGAAAATAGGCTGCTTGTTAACTGTTAGTGTTTTCAGTTGTCCTTAAATGATGGGTTATATTTTTCTTACTATTCTTAATTTATTGGCAGTTTCCTTAAATTTTATGTACATTTGGATTTTCTAATAGTAAAATTTTTTACACAGATTTTGTATTTTGCACCTTAAAATATATTTTCTTCAAGCAGTTTTGGGGACAAAACTGGCTTAGTGAGTAAAGGAATATCCCATAAAGCCTGAGGACCTGAGTGTCCTTCCCAGAGCCCACGTGACATCATGTGCTCATTTGCTTAGAGAAATTCTCATTGATCTGAACATGTGCAGCTCAGAGTTTACACCACATTTTGAACAGGGAGATCAGGAATCTGTAGAAAGGCCCAATAAATATACGGAGTGTGGGGAATGGTTCTTTGCATTCTAATGCTTTTAGAGCCATGAGACAACTTTACTCTGGAGAGAAAGCCCATGAAAGTAAGACGCATGATGGAAGCCAGTAAGGGCTGGAGGTCATGAAATGTCTTCCACTTAGAAAAACAGCATGAGCGTAAACAATGTGGGAAAACATTCAGGTACTGCAGCTACATTCATATTCATGAAAGAAACGAACTGCTATAGGGAATCATTTCTATGTAAACCAGTGGGACGGACTTATCTCATTACAACTCTCAAGAAAATCAAAGAATTCACCCTAAATGAAACTGCTGTCCCTAAACAATTCAGGAAAATCTCTTTCTTCACAAATTTGCGGTCTCTGGAGAGACTCTGTAGATGTATTTTTAAAAATACTCTTTTGAGCCAGGCGGTGACAGCACATGCCTTTAATCCTAGTTCACAGGAGTTAAAGGCAAGTGGATCTCTGAGTTAGAGGCTGGCCTTATCTATACAGTGAGTTCCAGGACATCCAGGGCTCCACAGAGAAACCCTGACTTGAGAAACCAAAACCAAAAATTCTCTTTTACTTACCTACACATACATGGAAGTGAGTTATTGGAAAATCTTATGTATGTAAACAGTATGTGCCAGTTGGTTGAACCCCTTTAATCAAGCTACTTAGCAGGTGGGAGGAGAGCCTGGTATATCTCCTAGGCTAACCTCATCTACATAGTTCCAGACTAGCAAGGGCTTCCCTATCTAAACCAAACCAAACCAAAAGACTGTATATGACAGTCTTTCCTCACTACATTTCCCTTAAAATTCATGAAAATGCATACTGGAAAAAAGGTCTATATTTGTAAGAACTGTGTAAACCTTCATATATAGAGAGAGCTAGAAAGAAGCCTTCTGTTAACAGCAGCAGTGTGAAAGGTCATTAGGTCATGTTCACAGTACAAGACTCACCAGAGAAAGCCTATAAACATAGTATCTAAAAGTTCACTTCCCTTTACATTCACTGGTGTGAGTGCAATGACACTGGAAAGAAACTGCATACTGTATACATGTATATGGGAAACTATCTCAAGTCACTATCATACATAGGAGATCCATTCTATACAATCACCTTCAAATACACAGATTTTTCTCTCAGACTGGAGAGAGAGAAAAAAATCATGTATTTAAGCCATGAGAGTAAGCCTTGAATGGCTGTAATATTTTTTTAAAAGTTTTATTTATTTATTATTTAATGTATGTGAGTACACTGTTACTCTCTTCAGACACCCCAGAAGAGGGCATCAGATCTCATTACAGATGGTTGTGAGCCACCATGTGGTTGCTGGGAATTGAACTCAGGACCTCAGGAAGCGCAAACAGTGTTCTTAACCTCTGAGCCACCTCCCTAGCCCTGTAATTCTAATTCCCAACATGAAAATACGCTGGAGGATAAATTTAGATGCACAAAATGTACAGATCTCAACATACTGCAGTATTTTTGAGCTCATGAACATTCAGAGTAGCTATATTTTTATGGGTATAATGCATGTCAAATTGCTTGTGGTCACCTTGCTTCCATCCACAAATATGCAGGACAATATGTATCTCTCTTTCTCTCTCTCTCCATATATAAATATAAATACTGGAGAAAAGGTCTACATTTGTAAGAACTATGTAAACCTCATACACACACCATATGCATACATACATTTAGCCCAAAAGTTCAAATGCACACAGGCTCAAATTTGTCAGTTGGAAAACCAAGAAAGGTGGATTGTGTTTTTCAATTATTTTTTTTTTCATCTATTTTACATTGATTTTGGCTATTCTGCCTGCATAGATAACTGTGCTCCATATCATGCAATGCCAAAGGAGACCAGAAGAGAGCATTGGGTCTACAGATCGTTGTGAGCCACCGTATGTGGAGGCTGGGACTTAAGTCTGGGACCTAAGTCTGGAAGAGCAGTGGTGAGTAGTTTTTTTGTTTTTGTTTAAGGACAGGGTTTCTCTGTGTAGCCCTGGCTGTCCTAGAACTCACAGCGATCCTCTTGCCTTTGCCTTCAGAATGCTGAGACTAAAGTCATATGCTACCACCTCTTGTGTGCTCTTAACTGCTGATCAATCACCAGCTCTCCAAATTTTTGCTTTTATTAAGATATAATTACATCACTGCCCCTCCCATAGTCACCAACTACTTCCACCCAAAGTCTCTCATTATTTCACTTGTTGTTACATGTATATATAAATGAATAAATACATAAATACAATTTGTTGAGTCTCTTCAGTGTTTCCTGCATATATATGTGTCTAGGGCTATCATTTCTGCCTTCCAGGTACTGAAACAAAAGGCATATGCATGCTCATCCACCCCTACAACAAGAATTTTAAAACACACACACACACACACACACACACACACACACACACACACATACACACACACACACACAGAGAGAGAGAGAGAGAGAGAGAGAGAGAGAGAGAGAGAGAGAGACACACACACAATTTAAATACAAAGATTAAAATTGAGTGGAAAAATAGACCACAGAAGATGAGAAAAATCTTTACTGATTATAAAAACTTGATTGAGTTGACCATGGATTAATATGTAGCACATGTGAAAAAAAACTTTAAAAAAGAGTAATAATAAGCCAAATAATATTAGGCTGAACTTGTTGCTATGACTGAATCCAATGCAGGAGCTGCTATAGCTACAGAATCCATCAGACACTGGAAGGCTAAAACCAGGTGAATAGACCTCTACCAGGAGGCCTACAAAAGCTGTGCTGGTGGGCAGTTTATCCAGTAATTACATAGCAACTGCTGCTGGAACCAACATCACCATCTGAACAGGAAGTTGAGAAACTGTGAACTAAGCACGAACTCTAAACAATGCTCCAGGAGTATCACAAAGCCACAGGCCAGCGGGTCAAATCCCATCAACTGGATACACAGTTTGTCTCTACTGTTCCCAGCTCATTTAATGGACTTGGATACTACAGCAAGAAAACAAACAAATGGAACTAGGAATATGTAAAAGGCATTATTTGCCATGATAAATCTGGTTTCATTGCAGGTATACCGGAATGGTTCAACAGGCATGAATCAGCAAATGTATTTTATTATATAAATAAACCCAAATATGTAAGTCACATAATTAGGATATACAAAAGGCCTTTGATAAAATTCTAAACCCTTTTATAATAAAGTCCTTGGGGACACTAGAAAGGGGTGGAACATATCTCAACAGGTATATATGAAAAACTATAGCACCATTATGCTAAATGGTAAAAACCCACAATGCATTCCAAGTAAAATTGTGAACAAGACTAAGAAGTCAACTGTCACCAATACTACTCAATATAATGTTTGAAGTCCTGGCTAAAGTAATAAGAGGGATAACTAGGAATGGAAGAGGTCAAAGTATCCCTATTTGGAGATGCTATATGCTACTATGAAAGATTCCAAATGTGCCACCAAGAAACTCCTAGAGCTGATAAGAATTTTCAGCAAAATGACAGGTTACAAAATTAACACACTAAAATCAGTAGCCTCCCTATTTATCAAAACAAATAAACCTTGGGATAAATCTAATTAAGAAATTAAAGACCTACAGAATAAAAAATTTTAAATACTGAAGAAAATTGAAAACACCAGAAGATACAAAGCCCTTTCATGCGAATGAGTAAGGGTTAATGCTGTGAAGATGACCTTTCTACCAAAGCAGTTGACATATTTAGTGCAACTCCCATCAAGATTCTAAGGCAGCCTCCCCAGAAGTAGAGAAAGTGCATCTTAAGATTCACATGGAAGCATACGGCCCAGGAAAAGCAACCGAGAAACAACAACAACAAAAAGATCCTCAACAATAAAAACGCAATTGGAATCACTATTCCTGACTTCAAGTTATACTATGGAACAAAAAGGACCATAGTCGTAAAACAAAACAAATACGGATCAATGGAATACACATGAAGATCCAGACAGAAGCTCAAACAATGACAGTTACTTGACTTTTACAAGACAAAAATACAGACTGGGCAAAATACAGGAAATGGTTCTTGGAAACCTGCATATCTACAAGTGGAAAAATGAAAGGTGACCCTGATCACTCTGTTTAAAAAAATCAATTTTAAATGGATCAAAGAGTTCAGTGTTAGACCTGAAATTCTGAAGCTCCTAGAAGATAAAGTAGGGAGTGCATTAAAATACACAGGCAGAGATAAGAACCTTCTGAATGGGAGTCCAGTAGCTAAGGAATAAGGCCAATAATCAACTGCAACAACCAACAATCAACATGGTGTAGAATTTAAAAACTTTTATCTTGCAAATAATCTGTCAATCAAGCAGTCTACAGAATG
>JADRCD010167290.1:9356-31315 GCA_019843815.1 Montemys delectorum
TTTATCTCTAAGGACCAAGTTTCATATTTAAGTACATATGTTTCAGTTTTCAAGAGTGATAGAAACTAATGCCAAACTATGCTGCTTTTATAATACTATTATTGCTACATCACTACTTTTATAAATTCAAGAAATAGACATCAGAAGAAAAGTTCCACCCAATTGTACATTAATAGCTATCATAAGACTTGAGCTTTTTTTTACATAAATGGATAAAGCAAAATTTTTCATGGTAGTAATAATAGACAAAAGAAAATATCCTTTGTATAAATTTGGGATACCATAAGGTTTATAATAGCTGTTGGACATATTAATGAAAACATTTTCAGTATTTTAAGCTCACTAGGTATTGGGTGACATATTTGTACATTAGAGCTTAAATATATCTAATGGGACTCAAATTTTAAAAATAAACAATAGTTAGTTTCATATCTAAGTAGGATCACTCTATCATAGTTTTAAACTTGCCTGATGTTTTAGGGAAGCATTTAAGCAGTTGGCAGAGAGTCAAATATCAATTGCTTATATCTGATGGTGATATACTGTATGATGTATAGAATATGTATAGAATCACCCACTGTGACGTGGCTCAGAAGCTAGGTGACTAGACTTTACCTTACTGGTGGCTGCCACAGCAAGTGCAAGTGGCACAGAGCTGGATTTGGAATCCCCTGTTTTCTAACACTGTCTATAGTCTTTGCAGAGGACAATGCTACTTCCTAAGGGTATGATTCCTGGGGAGAATTTATCTAGCATTTTCGTTTTCAGACTCATTTTTTTAAATCAGGGTTTTCTCTCTGAGTTGTATTGCAGTGAACAGAGTTCCTATTATGCTGCACTTTATGGAAATGTAACATGCCAAGCTTTTTGTAGAAGCTTTTCATTTCTCCTTCTCTTTGTCACAAAAATCTTTTTTCTTTTGTAGCTCTAGTCACTTGCAATTATGAATTGTGCATTTTAAAAATTCATCAATGGAATCTTTGATTTTAAAATGAGCTGCCAGAAGAAAACCAGAAGAGAGCAAGTGGAATTTAATGCCACACGACAGCTGTACAGAATCACAAAGACACCTCGCTTAGTGTCTCATAAGACGGAAATAAAATGCAGCTATACAGGTGTAGTTTGAAAATTGTATTTCCAGCTTTACCTTGTGTAGGAGTACACAGAAAAATTCTGTATACCCCAGATTAAATATTTATCATTTTTTAAATATAGATACTGTACAAACCTAGAGATATCAGGCAAAGTGATCACCTATACATAGATAGAAGACAGATATATTGAAGTACTCATCTTTTATTGCTGTTTTGTTTATTTTAAAACAGGTATCTTACTTTTTCTAGGCTGGCCATATGTAGCCAAGAGTAACCTTGATCTCCTGATTATTCTGTCTTCAGCTCTGCAGTCTTAGAGTATGACATTCAGTATCACAAGTGGCTCTTATTACTTTCTATTGTTTTTATGTGACATCTGTATTTATCAAACAGATTTTGTTTTATTTTAAGATTAATTTTAGCAACTTATGTTCCTAACAACTTTACATTTTATCTTAATAAAACATCCGAGAATGAAAACTGAGTTATACTTATGCTTTAGGTGACTAGCCTAAAAGGAAGCACTTTAAAATATGGAGTTTGGTCAACTAATACCCTACCTCAAAAGCTTCAACTATTTCCAGCTCAGATACTCGCTTATTAATGAAGGCACTAACAAAAGGTGAGTCTTCTTCTAGAACCCTCTTATTTATTTATTCATTTATTTATTTTCTCTCATAGATTCTCCTTTTCCCTATGACCAATTGGGATGGAACTAGGGAACATCTATAAAATCTCTCATACTCTTTTCACCCTAAATTCTCATTTGTAACAACAGACCTCCCATTAACTAAAATTTTTGAAATTTAATGACATAGCTACAGAGACTAAATCAGAATGAAGGAGAAATCTTCCAGTTGAAACCCATTAACTACACTCAGGGAAGGGAGACTCATTGTGGAAGTTTAGATTACCTCTAAACAGCTATTAGTCTTAACAAAACAAGGCAGCTCTGAGCATAATAGAGCATGTGTCCTTATTACATGTTGGAGCATCTTCTGGGTATACGCCCAAGAGTGCTATAACTGGGTCCTCTGGTAGTACTATGTCCATTATCTGGAGGAACCACCAAACTGATTTCCAGAGTGGTTTTACCAGCATGCAATCCCATCAGGAATGGTTGTTTCTCTTTCTCCACAACCTCTTCAGCATCTGCTGTCACCTGAGTTTTTTATCTTAGCCATTCTGACTGGTGTGAGGAGGAATCTCAGGATTGTTTTGATTTGCATTTCACTAATGGATAAGGATACTGAACATTTCTTTAGGTGCTTCTCAGCTATTCGGTATTCCTCAGTTGAGAATTATTTGTTTATCTCTGTGCCTCATTTTCAATAGGGTTATTTGGTTCTCTGGAGTCTAACTTCTTGAGTTCTTTGTGTAAATTGGATATTAGCCCTCAATCAGATACAGGATTGCTAAAGATCTTTTCCCAATTTGTTAGTTGCCATTTTGTCCTATTGACAGTGTCTTTTGCCTTACAGAAGCTTTGTAATTTTATAAGGTCCCATTTGTCATAGTAGCTTTATTTATAATAGCCAGAAATGAGGAACAACTCAGATGTCCCTCAACAGAGGAATTGATACAGAAAATGTGGTACATCTACAAAATGGAGAACTACTCAGCTATTAAAAACAATGAATTTATGAAATTCTTAGGGAAATGGATGGATCTGGAGAATATCATCCTGCATGAAGTAACCCAGTCACAAAAGAACACATATGGTATATACTTTCTGATAAGTGATTATTAGCCCAGAAGATCGGAATACACAAAGTACAATACACAAACCAAAAGAAATTAAGGAAGAAGGAAGACCAAAGTGTGGACTGAGCACAGGGTCCCCAATGAAGGAGCTAGAGAAAGGTCCCAAGGAGTTTAAGGGTTTGCAGCCCCTTAGGATGAACAACAATATGAACTAACTAGTACCCTCAGAGTTCCCAGGGACTAAACCACCAACCAAAGAGTACACATTGTGGGACTCATGGTTCTAGCAGCATATGTATAGTAGAGGATGGCTTAGTTGGTCATCAAGGGCAAGAGAGGTCCTTGGGCCTGTGAAGGTTCTATGCCCCAGTGTAGGGGAATGCCAGGGTCAAGACGTAGGAGGGGGCAGGTTGGTGAGTAGGGGGAGGGGAGAGGGAACAGGGTTTTGTTTGTTTGTTTGTTTTTTCTTGTTTATTTTATTTTATTTTTTTCCTTTTTTCAGGGGGGAAACTGGGAAAGGAGATATCATATGACATGTAAATGAAGAAAATATCTAATAAAAAAAAAGGAAAAAAAAACCCAAGGCATCCTCTTACACACAGCTTTGAAACTTTCCTTTAAAGAATTTGGGTTTTAGAGTTAATTAATCTAGTATGCTAAAGCAGTTTCTATCTTAAATGAAAGGGTGTACAAAATAAAAACACTCAACTGTGCTTTGCAGTGTTGAGCTGGTGAGAGTATTATTGCTTGGGCAATAATTTAAACTCCTTAAATGCATATTAAGATCTCACAGGTTCTGACATGTTAGGCCATGCTAGTTGTATGGCAGGAGATGTGGTTTAATTCTCCATGTCCAAGCCCCTCATACTCTGTGTGATCAACACTTTATAACATCAAAACCTATGTTAGTCTCTTCCACAATATTTTTCTCTCATGCTAACCAAGTCAAAATATCTTTCACAAAAATCTCCCTCTATTCTCTCCACACCTCCCTCTATGTGTGTGTGTATGTGTGTGTGTGTATGTGTGTGTATACGTGTGTGTATGTGTGTGTATGTGTGTGTGTATGTGTGTGTGTGTATGTGTGTGTGAATGTACATGCATTCATGCATATATGTGTCACACAGAAAGGAAATCTCTGTATATGTCGTATATATGTGTAGTGTATGCAAATATGTGCATGCATTTGCTTGTGCATAGATCCATGCATACCACCTCTAATATGTCTACCTAGTGTTTAGTAAGAAAGTAGGTGTCCTGTCCTATTTCTCTCCTTTTGATACAGGGTCTCTTACTGTACCTAGAGCTATGCTGCAGTAAAGACATCTCTGTGATCTATCTGTGTCTACTCATTCCACTCCATGCACTGGATTACTAGTGTGTGTGAGTCCACACCTAGCATTTTGTATGGACTCTGGTTTGCACAATTTTCTTTCCTGCTAATTCCAATCATTCTCCTACTGTTCTTCCTTCCTGCTCTAAGTACTACCCTGCGATTCTGCTTCTAGAACACCAAAAATATTTGAAATTTTGAATAGTTTGTCACATACCTCTTAATGCTCCCTAAATAAAGCCAGTTATTTATACCTAATTTGCTGGTTGTGACTTCTCTGTAGCTCTACCGATGTTACGTTCTCCATGCTAATGTTGCCTTAGTTTACCTCCCCATGGCATCTGATATGGTAAGTCCCTCTTTTTGTTACAACGCTTCTGTCACTTGTGTTCTAGAATTCTGAATGCTTGCTGGCTATCCTTCTCAGTCTTTGACCTCCACGTTGTCTCCAGGGTCTCTTCATTGTGTAGGTGTCTAACCACTGATGCATCTAACACTGAGACTTATATATCTTCTCTAAAAAAAATTCATTTTCTCAGGAATACCATCCAGTATCCTGACTTTCAGATATTTAGAATACCCCTATTTTTATGCTTCACTCAAACTCTCCTGCAGATGCTAGCCTCACATCTACCAGTTAACCACTTGAGTGTTCATTGACATAGCAGACTTAACCTGTTGTGACCTAAATACTCAATATCCTTCCTCTCCCTGCCCCTTCTGACATCTTCTTTAATTGAGTGCAACTCTGTGCTTTCAATTGTTGATTTCCAAACTCTAGTATTTTCTTGGCTCTTTATACATTCATGCATAAGCCATCAATCAAGTCTTAGTGTCTATACTGCCCATTTGTATTCAGAATGTAACTACATCTAACTGCTTCCTTCACCCTTTACCCTATGATCCTATTCCATATTCCAGTTATCTTAGAAACTTTCTGATTAGTCTCACAGCTCCAAGGTTTGCCTTGGTACAATATTGTGACTATAGTAACTAGTGATACCATCAACCTTTAAGCATGACCCCATACCTTCCTTGCTCAAAACCTTCTAACACTTTCTATCTTAATGGGAATGGAACCAAACCATTTACAATGCCCTTACAACTGTGTACTATTGATATCTTCCTTTTTTTTTTTTAATCTTGAGCTCTAGTCATCCCCACACTAGTCTCATTTCCCATGCTCCTGATACACTGACCTATCTTCATAGTTAACACCAACTTTCTAACTGCCCATTGCCCTACGCTGCTTCACTTAGCCACAGGGTCAACTCCTTTACCTCTTTTCTATATTATCTAAAACTGTCACCTTCCCTATGAGCCGCTGTTTACCTTTTCCTTTTCAAAATGATACTACTCTTACCTTATCTCTCTCTGCCTTCATTTATATTTCTCTATGAGGTTTGCTGTATATTACATGGAGTATCTATTCAATTGACGACGACTGGTGATGATGGTGGTGATTATGATGATGATGAATGTGATGGGGATAGGGATGCTGATTTTGCTTCCACTTAAATATAAATTCCATGATCTCAGGAATTTGTGTCTGTTTTCCTTGCTTATTCTCAAGTAACCATAATGGAAAATGCTGAATTATTTACTGAATATAATGAATACTATGAATCAGCAGTTTGTGTGTTACTTGATTTCTCTTATAGTTTCTAATGGAAGACATATAGGAAAACATGGCATTCCTTCTATTCTCCTCTGCCTTAGTAAACAAGCCTTAATTTCTCCAGAATACTAGGTGAAGCATCTTCATGTTAGGGCTGCCATGACTTTTCTTTGACTGCAACCTCATGATTCATGTAATCCTGGATTGCTTCCAGTCTTAGCCATGTGACCCTCCCTACTAACTGAACTTTACCTTTTAACGAACAATGCACATCTCCTTGGAGTGAATGATTAGGAAAAAGAAAACCAGAGACAGGGAGTCTAATATAAATAGTAGGTTGATAGAAGAATGGATGTTCTGTGTCTGGATATGAATCCAGCAAACATCTGCATCGTGAATACATAGACAGAAATAAGAACTATTCTAGAACCTACACAGTCTCACCTCTCTTAAGTGCTATCACTAGTCCAGTTTTTGTTTGAATGGGAAGGAGACAGAGGTTTAAAAAGGCTAAGAATTGATTTCCAGTCTCAAAGTCAACTAGTATGTACTGATTCTAGAATTTTGACCCTGATAGTTTACATTTAGTGTCCTTCATCACAGACAAAGTGGCAGTATTGGAGCTAACTGCAGGGATAGGATAGGCTTAGTATTCTTCAGATGGATTCTTCGCCACCCAACAGATTAAGTACTGAGTACTTAGCACAGCATATGGAAGAAGGTTTTTGTCTTTTGAGTGATCCATACTCGATGGGACATATTATATATTCATTAATAAAGAATAACTATGGGTCATATAAATCTTCAGATATTTAAATAGCTATGAATATGGAACAGATAAGCATTTGGATTTTAAAACTTGTTGAAGAATGTCTTAACAGCCTTAGTCTCTACAGTTTCTCACTGGTATTCAATTGTCCAACCAAGTTTGAATTAGGTTGTTACTAGTAATTATAGCTTTAAGTTTTATTAAGTGGTTAGTATTTCACGGGTAACTATATTCTAGATGCTTCAGCTGGTTAACTCTGCTACATTATTGGCTCATTGAAAGCAATGGTGTCTTCTTTATTTAATTCTCCAAGTCTCCTAAGATTCTTAGTTCTTTTCTCTTCAAACATAATGTTCTCAATATATGTTCATTGAATTCTTAGGTAGGGAGCTGTTGTTTTTATACATAACCATTTTGAAAGGGGGAGATAAAAGTACGAGTGTGCCAGCAATTTACCCAAAGCTATGTGGCAAGGCGTTGGGTCAGAGCATGCAAACATCAGTGCCTGAGATCTAAAGCATATGGTTTAGTATTTGGGGCCTAAAGAAGGGTATCCAAATGTTAGCAGGGGATACGTAGTGAAAGTAAAAATATTACTGTCCTTCCTGTAGAGAAACCTAGGCTTGATCGAATGAACTAAGCATATCCATTAGAGTTAAGGATTGCTGGGCTGCCATCAGATCTCTCCTTAGAAAGCAGACCAACCCAAAGTGCGTTCTATCTGTAATAATCTGCTTTACACATTCAAGAGGTGAACATAAAGATTCCACAGCATTAGCATGTGCTTAGATCAGTGTTGCTGACTCTCGTGCTTCAAAGTCAAAACAGCTCTCTCAACGGGACTTTGAAAAAGTAGGCAGTGAGAGACAAGAAGGGACACAAGGCCCTGTTTGTATTTCTTCTTCCTCCTCCCCCTCCTTCTCTCCTTAATCTTCCTCCTCTCCCTCCTCCTCTTCTTTTTCTATGTCATGTCTTTTTTTCCTTATTGAAAGTCAATTTTTTTCTACTTGTGTTTGCAACATAAAAGGCTTTTTACTGAAGTAACTGAAAACCTTTCTGTGCCATCACTGGTGTTTTGGAATTTTTTAAAGCAGAAAGTAACCTTCTGAACAAGTGACTCTGTAGGCTCTGAAAGAGACTATCTTTGGTCTGAGTATCTCAACAGCGTATTATTCCTCTGGACTAAGATGACCTACTGTCCCGGTGTCTCTAAAATTGAGCCGTCTTTCGGTACACATGACTTCCATAGAGCTTACCAGAGTGGTAGACTCATTGGACGCACTGGTCATTTTATATAGGCCACACTACTCAGCTTTTCATAGCTCCAGCTTAATAACTAGGAAGTACCTATGCTGGTAAATATTTATACTTGCTAAATGTCTAGAATTGGTCTGCCTGGGAAGGCTGGTGTGTTTCCCAAAACTTGGGGAAGGGCCAGAGTTATCCAACATAAGAGAAAGCCATGCAAGCTACTCCTTAGTAAGGAGTCACATCTGTTGTTGATTCTTTTATTCCTGTTTCTCTTGATCAGTAAGTTTCCAGTTCATGTGTCAGAGCCCAAAGAATTTTTTCTCTAAGAATCTGTTCTGTGCTCACTATCTATACCAGGCCTTTTATTTCCTTAGGATGATGTTCACTAGAGACACAGTATCTTCTTCTGATGCTCAGATGATGTAAGGCAGAAGGCTCACCACAGTTTCCTAAGAGGCTGCCACTCACCAACAACCCCCTCCTACCCCACCCTACAAAGGAGCATCTGCTGAAGGCACATTTGCCTAAAGTGAATTTGTTCAAGACAGGCTACTAGGCTGGTCCTTTCAAATCTGCAGTTCTTTTTTCAAAGCTTTCTTTAAAAGAGCAATACACTTCTTCTATAACTTTTCTTGCTTGGTTAATTTACAGATACATTCCCTGAGGTGTGTCACTGTAAGATTTCCCACAACAACGACCCAACCACCAACTTAAATCTTTAAAACCCTCCCTGTCTTTTCCTGTACTCATAAGGACAGGATTTCTTTTATTTCTTCTGTAAGTGCAAACAAACATCCTGGCTTATAAATTTTATCCATTTTATAAATATGATGAGTTTATTTCTTCAAACTTAGTTGATCTGGGCATGTTAAAAGTCATCAGAGCATCAGAGTGTTGATTAATACATGTTGGGAGCAGAGTTCATAACTGAGTAGCTGAAGTCAACATAAACAGGGTTGCAGAAGCTAGATGAATGGAGAGGCTAGGGGTGCATCTGCTTATCTGTTCTCAGCTCTTTATAGAGCCATGGTGCTTTATAGACCTTTCATCTGGCCCCATTCCATGCTTTTTAAATAGGGATATACAGCAGGGGGCTGTGAGAACGATGGATAATATGCCCATGGTTGATCTCACATAAAAATAACAGGGTTTCCTAATAACCACATTATTTTATGCTAAATCAACCATGCCCGTGTTGTGAAATAAAATGAAAATTCACATAAAATTGTAATGTAGCTCAGGAAACCTCAAAGAACATTTAGCTTTGAGTGGGGAATGCTGCCCGCCCATTGCATCTTCTCTGTTATTTAGAAAAAAACTGCTGCAGGGTGCATCTGTGCAGGGAAGGGTTAGGGAAATAGTTTAAAAAACATTCTTTCTGGTCCAAGTCTGCCTCATGCTTGCAGCTGCCACATTCTTCACCTCTCAGAGAACTTGCTGAACTTGATTGATCTTGTAGTATTTGTCTTGCTTGTAATAGAAATATTGACTCTTTTACCAAAATAACAGAATCCAGGGATGACTTGCCACCAACAGTTTTAGGGAAACTACATTTATTCATTTTCAGCTTTCAAATTAGAATGGCCGGCTTCTTCCATTTCCATGATATAAAGAAGATGCATTTTATGTTCCCGGAATTGTCACTCCATGCCAAACATAGTCTTTTGAATCGTATATGCATTTTACTAACAACTTCTTTAACGTGTTTTGTGATTGCCCTAACTTTCAATATGAGTTAAACAAGAAGCTTAGAAACTGCCATCACATTTGCTGAGATGATTTTAATCTGATCAATGAAGAAATTAGTATTCCAAACCCTGGAAGTCCAAGTTTAATTCATCCTCTAAGTCATGACTTTTCTTGTTTCTTAGCTGAATAGGGGTGTGGGACTATTTGAAGACAAAATTTTTGTGGTGGCTGGCTGACAGCTATATTGCAGTGAAGATAATTTATATGCATATACATTCATCATAAATCAGTTAAGATATTTAGTTTGCTTACTCATTGGGCATTTCTTCCAGGTACAATATGCACGGGGAAGTCGTACAGAGTAGCTCAGGGTCTGATGACACTGCCAGACATATACATAAAATATGAACCAATCACATGATACCAGAAACAATATATGATATAGAAGAACTGAAGAGAAGATAAAGCTTTTTCATGTGGGTTTATATTTCAAATGGAGAATTGAGGAAAAGTAGTGATCACAAAATTGTTCCTCAGAAATGACTGATGTAAGTCAAAGAAGATGAAGAGCAAACACAAGGATGACAAAGGATGAAATCTCAAGTGAGTCTTTCATGTTCCCTGGTCATTTCTTCTGGGCTCTTTGCAAGCATTCTATTGCTACTTATTAGCAGGTTTTTGAGACTAGTTTCATTAGCTAACCTCGCTCCACTCCTTTAAGCGAAACCACACATTAATGGCAGAGTTTGTTTCTCAAACATCTCTTTGCTTTTCCTAATGACCATATGAAGGTTTACTACATTGTAAAATATTTAGTACGTGAATAATTGTTTTACTAAAACAGATGAAAAATTGCTATCCCCTCATAGACTTGATTGTGTCACCTTCAGAGGGTCAATAATGTCTACTCTTCTGATTGCCTCTGACAACTGCTGTCCATATCTTATTTGGAAACTCAGAGATGCTTCTGTATTAAACTGTTGTTGATTTCCTTTTCCTTTTTGGAATATTTATTTGTTTTAAACACTCATTGTATGTCAGAACCAGGCAGAGACTTAACACATAGTTTGTGACTTTCTTTCTTGTTTTCTTTCTTTCTTTCTTTCTTTCTTTCTTTCTTTCTTTCTTTCTTTCTTTCTTTCTTTCTTTCTCCTTCCTCTCTGTCTGTCTGTCTGTCTGTCTGTCTGTCTGTCTGTCAATCTGTCTGTCTCTCTCTGTCTCCCTCCCTTCCTTTCCTTTTCCTTTCTTTTTTGTTTGGTTGTTTCCAGTCAGGTTTTCACTGTGTAGCCCTGGCTGTCCTAGAACTCACTCTGTAGACCAGGCTGGCTTTGAATTTAGAGAGTTCAGCACCTCAATGTGTCTCTTGAGTACTGAGATTAAAAACAAACATCACCTATATCCTGCTATGACTTTCTTATGTTTAATTTTTTAGCAACCATTTTCTATAAGTTGACAGCAGCCTAGTTTAGACTGACCCTTAATTGGAAGAACCTTGCTAAACTTTATCATAATGGTCCTACTCACTATTTATTTTAGATAATATCTTTTTCTGTGTAGACATGGCTACCCAATTTAAATATCCAGACATTTATTTCATATAAAAAACACAAAATTGGAAGTTGGAGCTTACATTAGCAATGAGAATTACAAATGCATAAGCTTACATTGATAATTATGACATTTAATTAAGTTTCACAAAATATGGAGAATTTTAGCTGCAATAAGATGTTTATCTCATTGGGAATTTTGCTTGTATGAGCATGTGTCAAATTCTAGACTAAGAATATCTCAGCAAACAATCATACATGTTGTGGTAAAATATGAGTCAGTAGGGAGGTCTTTCTTTGGTCTCAGAGACCCATAATCTTCTTTCCAGTGGTTTTCAGTAGCTTAGGCATCTATAGGCTCTGCCAGTACAGATGTTAGGATAAAATAGAGGACAAGGGGATGTCAATGGCAGTGTCTGAGAAGGGGCTATTCTTGGTACCATCATATATATTCGTATTCTTAGGAGATGTTTCAGTACAAGGTAGAGGTTTCTGGGACATATAGCTTGATCTTAGCATCAAGAGGTGAAATAAATGGGACACACAATACAATTACACATATAAATACACATACAAATACACACACACACACACACACACACACACACACACCATACACACACACTACATTTCATTCCACTTTGCTTTGGGCTCAGCTGGCTAAATGTGTCTTTGTTTTAAGAAATAGAAAAGGATTAAAGACAAGTATAGAATTCTGGAAGTTGCCAAATTCTCTTTGAGAGGGATACATGCTTAGGGAGATAGTTGTTGATGCTTTAGGAATAAGCATGAGTCTTCTCAGAATATTTCTTTACCCATTATATGTATGTCTATTGTGGGCTATGCAAATATGTGCAAAAATCACTTTACTGTGTGGTTACAAATAGCCTTTTCCTGCTGAAATTGGGTTCCAGAGAATTTAAAGAAGAGATATAAATTGCATATATTTTTTCCTACAAAATCTAGACTGTACTTGCCAGTATTCTCCTTTTTATCCCATATCCTAGTTTCTACTGTTCAACTTTTGTATCTTTCTTAACTCCTAAAGTTGCCCCAGTCTTTTAACCAGGTCACTAGATTCTGGAATCAGTGTAATGAACTATTATGTCATAGTAATATCCACAGATAGGAAGGAGTCAGATAATAAAATAAAATTACAGAAACATTTCTTTGTGGAATTTTTGTTTTCTTTCTAAGGAAAATGTTTATATACATAAGCTAGGAGTATCCATTGTTTTCCCTATAAATATCCCTTTGTGTTTGCTAAATCCCAACACAAAAAATAAACATTCTCTAGTGGGAATCAAAATATCACATTTCCCGACATGTTTAAAACAATCTAAAGCTATGGATCATGTTTGATCTTTTTAGCACATTTATTGTCTTTAGAATTAGATGTTCAGTGCTGGAGGGCAGCGGTTCTACATTTCAAATCAAATTTCACTTCCTAAACACATGAAAGGTCAAAGAATTCCCCATTCACAGTAACAATCTGCATCTGCAGTGAAGCATTTAAGAATTGTTGGTACTGCTGACTACCAAGTATTGAGGCACTCCCCAAACTATTCTGGGGAGAAAGCATTCTGTAATTTCACCCCCATAGAGCATCACCCCTTACCCCACTCCCCTGACTGAGTTCTTTGGTCTGTAAAAAAATTACAAAGCAAACTTCGTCACAGTGTATTATTGACAGTGAACATTTGTGCATCTACATGTTTGATCAGAATAAACATCATTTTTAAAGCCTGCATTCCACTAACCTAGGTGCATCTATATGAAGACAACATATTATTAGTTTTAATAGAAATTACATCACTGATGCCTAACACAGGTGGTGTTGGAAAGTTGAAATGCATTTCTGAATCTAAAGCCCTGAAAGGGAAACGAGAAATTACATGGAGTAAAACTGGTATATGAACAGGTAGGAAACACACATTAGGATGATGTGTAAGAGAGCATCTTCTTCTCATGTGCTGCTGAGTTCTGTAATCAGATGGGCTTCTTTTTATTCCTGAGAATCACTAATGAAAAAGTGTCACTCTCAATGATTTTGGAATACTTTATGTAGTTTTGCTGAACCTCGAGCTTTCATTATTGCGTCTCTCCTATGGAAAAAGTCACACTTCTGTCTTACAGGAAGGGCAGAGAATTGAAAAGAGTCTGTAACAATGAAACCAGTTTCCAGGGATGGAAAATGATGTCACTGTTTCCCGAGGCTCCAACAGGGAAGGCAGTCTTCTTTAAACTATATGAGATTGCTCATCTGCCCGAGGCTGCCAGTCACAGGATAGGGTTAGTCCAGAGTGTTTGTTAGCTAGGACGTCATCCAGCTAGCTAATCACGGATGGATAAAATTCTGTCAAGCAAAAAGAAAGAAAGAAGGAAAGGAAGAAACAAACAAGCAAAGAAACAAACAGTTTTTGAGCAAGGCATATTTTACTTTGACACTTTTAGTTTGGTGAAGTGCCAGAGGTCCCATGTTATTGTCTTGGGACTTTACAGAACACAATCTCACTGTCCTCTTCCTTTTTTTTCTGGCTTAATGTCCAGATATCTGCACTTGAACTCAGCTTACTCCTCTCTTCAGCACCTGCACCCCTATGGCTTCTTGATGGAGAAAATATCCTGCCAACTCTGATTTTATCCAGTTAGACAGAACTCCCTTCTTGGAAGTGATGGGATGAGATGACCAGTGCAAATTTGGTGAAGGGATAGAAATATTATTTTGGAAGTAGATTACCCCTTTGATTGACTTCTTTAATACATATTATGCATTTTCTTCAAAATGTTTTCTGTCCAACAGCAACATAAATACTGTGTGAAAACTTCCAAAATGTATCCTATTCTCTGAATGCTTTTGTATCGCTTACATGCCTGCCTATACTTTAAAGGCCCGTAGGTGGCCATATCCTTTAGCCAATGGTATAGTTAATGCTTAGACTTTAGAGTAGCATCAACTTGTGATCTGGAGGGATAGAGAGACTGAGAAGGTTTTCTTTTTTTTATATATATAACAAAATTGAGTTATTATGACATTTTACATGGTAGAATACACAATCTATCATCCACTGGATTAAGTTTGATTCTTCCTGTTTTAAAGACTTATTTGTTTTCATTGTATGTGTATGGGGTTTTAACCTGCATATGTGTGTGTGTACCATGTTTGAGCCTAGAACCCAATAGAGGATATCAGATTTCATGGAACTGCAGTCACATGCAGTTGTAAGCAAGCATGTGGGTTTAAAAACCAACCCTGGTTCCTCTGTGAAAGCACCGAATGCTTGTAAGTCTTTGCAGATTTCATTAGGCAGGTGACTCATTCTTACCACCACTCAGGGACAGTCAGCATAGGTGAGCAAGGCACAACTGAGGGAAAAGGGTAAACCTGCTGTAGAAGCAGAAGCCCTGGTAGCATTTAAAGTCTCTTGAGATGTCACAAAAGTAGACTCTGTCACATGTGAGATATATACATCTCACATATATATCTCATACACACACACACACACACACACACACACATGTTGTAAAATTCTGTTTTAATCTTACTACTTCAGTAGACTGAGTTAAGAGATGGCAGAGCAGAAGTCTGAAAACAAATTTTACATTGAACTTCTATTCCTGTTGCTATGATGCCAAATGATGTGTCACTTTTTCATTCATGTATCATTATTTTAACTAAAGGACATTCCCTGGGTAACTTGACATCCGGTATGTGGCTTCAGTTTTTGTGGGCTAGGTCAGCTTGGAGCCTATTGTTCAAATGTCTTAAACTTTTTAGTGAAGGATAATATTCAATAATTTCTCAGTTCGTGAAGGAGCCAATTGGCTACCTGTTGAGATGCTACTGTACCAGTCAAATGAGAAAGACAACAACTTTGGTGAAATGAGGGGCTTCCGTGCATCCCTAGTTCTGTCTTTCAAGATGAAAGGTCATTCCTATCCATGCTAGGAAAGTTACAAGACAAACACATACACACAGAGGGACAAACATATATATACATACATACATACATACATACATACATACATACATACACACACACAAAGACAAATACACACACACACACACACACACACACACACACACACACACACACACACACGCTGAATTTCATTGAGAAATTTCTTCCAAAAGTACTTATTAGAATCATAGCTTAGATTGGGGTGACATTTGCCTGTAGTCATAATTTCAGTATGTGGTGTACATGATACTTGAGTGCCAGGGGTTCATGGCTATCCTCATACTTGGCTACTTTGTAAGGTCAAGGACAGCTTGGGATATATGAGACTTCTCAAAAGAGAAGAAGGAAGGAAGGAAAAGCTAAATGAAAACTTGAGAAAAACATTTTGGGGGCAATCAGATATTAGTAAGAGAATTTTATTTGAATAACTGGGAGAAGCCAATGATTCTTTTTTTTAAAAAAAAAAAATATGATGTTTTCAGTTAGACAACTGCTTTAAAGTATTCTTTTCTCCCTGTTCTTAGCTCATTAGAAGGATATTGTTCTGTGAAGCAGAAGAGGTGTGCTATGGTCCCCAACTTTAATTGTGTGACTATAAAAATTCTTCAGCCTTTCATTTAGAGTATTTCCATAGCTCACCTGTTAAAATTGGTCTTTTATGTCTCATATCTAATTAAGCCTAAAGAGTCTAAGCTAGTCTCTAGAATCAGTCTCAGAATCTAGAGCCAGGGACCAGATTGGTATCTCAAATAACACATATGCTTTCTTCCCAGTTTACCATTCTGCCTCCAGAAATTTACCTTTGGGCTGAGCAGTCACTGACCAAGTCCATCAAAACTGATGCTGTCCCTGTTGTTACCCTAGAAACCATGATGATAGATAGTCTGCTCAAACTTCTTCCATTGCCCCCTCTTGATATTCTTTCAAGCATACCCATGACCTTGAACTTAGCTTTTAGGTCCCACTTTGTTTGACTAAGTGACATAATAGTTCTAAAACTCGCTAAACTTTTTTTTTTAGGATTAATCTTGACCCTTCCGAGGTGGTGACAGACACACAGCCCTGCATTAAGCTATACATGTTAACAATTTAAGAAGGAGAAAACCACTTTGATATCCTGTACTTAAATTCTATTAGGTCTCTCCAAGGGTTAAGAAACAATATACACACTGTTATCAGACTGCATTAGGAGTGGAGGGCATCATTGGTTACAGAAACTTAGGGGATCTGAATGATTGACTGAAGAAAGGACAAGCCAGAGACTGCCCCACCTGGGAATCCTTCCCATAGACAATTACCAAACCGAGACACTATTGTGGATGCCAGAAAGTACTGGCTGACAGGAGCCTGATATAGCTGTCTCCTGAGAGGCCCTGCCAGTGCCTGACTAATACAGAAGTAGAGACTCATAGCCATCCATTGGATTGAGCACAGGGTGTCCAATGAAGGAGCTAGAAAAAGGACCTAAGGAGCTGAAGGGATTTGCAGCCCCATAGGACGAACAATATGAACTAACCAGAACCCTCAGACTAAACCACCAACCAAAGAGTACATATGATGGGACTCAAGGCTCCAGTGGCATATGTAGCAGAGGATGGCCTGGTCAATCATCAATGGGAAGAGAGGTCCTTGTCCTGTGAATGCTCTATGTCCCAGTGTAGGGGAATGCCAAGGCCAGGAAGGTGGTTTGGTGAAAAGGGGGAGGGGTGAGGGAATAGGGTTTTTTTGTTGTTGTTGTTGTTTTGTTTGTTTTGTTTTGTTTTGTTTTTGGAGGGGAAACCTGGAAAGGGGTTATCATTTGAAATGAAAATGAAGAAAATATCTAAACACACACACACACACACACACACACACACACACACACACACACCAAAAAACAAAAAACAATAACAACAAAGAAACCCGGATTAAGGGTGACAAAATCGAAAATTCACATCTAATAAATTTCTATGCTTCCTTCCTGCCTTCTCCAAGAGCCATTTTTAAATCTCAAGCTGTCAGTGGTGTCAATTAAAGAGTCTAATTGATTTTTACATGTCATACAATATCTCCTTTCCCAAGTTCCCCTCTAAAATAAAATAAAATAAAATAAAACAAAATAAAATAAAAAAACAAACCCCTGTTCCCTCCTCCCTCTCCCTGCTGACCACCTCACCCTCTCCTACTTACTGGCCCTGGCATTCCCCTACACTGGGACATAGAACCTTCACAGGGCCAAGGGCTTCTCCTCCCATTGATGGCTGACTAGGACATCCTCTGCTATACATATGCTGCTGGAGCCAAGAGTGCCACCATGTGTACTCTTTGGTTGATGGTTTAGTCCCTGGGAGCTCTGAGGGTACTAGGTAGTTCATATTGTCATTCGTCCTAAGGGGCTGCAAGCCCTTCAGCTCCTTGGGTTCTTTCTCTAGCTCTTTCGTTGGGGACCCTGTACTCAGTCCAATGGATGGCTGTGAGCCTCTACTTCTGTATTAGTCAGGCACTGTCAGAGCCTCTCAGGAGACAGCTACATCAGGCCCCTGTCATCCAGCACTTGCTGGCATCCACAATAGTGTCAGGATTTGATGATTGAATATGGGAAGGTGGAGTAATCTCTGGATTGTCCTTCCTTCAGTCTCTGCTCCATAATTAGTCTCTGCAACTCCTTCCATGGGTATTTTGTTCCCCCTTTTAAGAAGGAATGAAGTATTCACACTTCGGTCTTCCTTTTTCTTGATTTTTTTTTGTGGTTTGTGGATTGTACTTTATGTGAGTCTAATAGATTTTAATGATAGGTCATGTGCTCTTTTGATCTGGACTTTTCTATTTGGGAATGAATGTAGAAACTTTTGTCAAAGACTAATCTCAGGAGGCTGTGACTCTACAGGTCTCAGGGCAGTCATTTATTCACTCAGTGAATTGTATAGGTGACAAAATAGGGGTGATGAAAATTCTTGAAAGTTGAACCACTTGGTGGAGATAGACTCGGAACATCCCTACCTCTGGATTTCCATTCAATTTCCTTTGTGTGATGACACAATTGCGTTAGGGAGCATGGGAGTAAGAACTTCTGTACACAGAGCACAGGGAGAAGGAGCCCCTCCTGCTGGATAAGTCTGGGTGATTCTTACCAGGGTAGGCAATTTGATCTTTAAAACTGTTCTCATTTCCCGAATCATTGTCTTCCTAAAACTTGGGAAAATGCATAATGTTTCCAACAGTAGTTATTCAGCTAGCTTTCTCAGACACAATAAGAGATATAGAAAAGTTATGTAAGAATTGATCATAATTTTAATTGCAGGGTTTTACATCTCCACTTCCATGTTATCAGGGTTTTACATCTCCACTTCCATGTTATCAAACAAAGAGCCTGACAGCTAATCATAGATATCCACAGAAGCCCTAGAAATGTCTTACTTTTCTGCGTTTAAATGTTTTCATCTCTAGAGATTTATGATACTTAGGCCACATTATAAAACCAATTCAAGTGCCCCCTTACTAACTTAAAATATGTTCTAAATGTGTCCAAATGTGTTCCTTGAGCACCACAGAGTGAAGACAATGTGAAAATAAAGGCTTATAAAAAATGGATATGAACTTCCAATAGAAGCAGAGAATAGTGTGTGTGATGTGGATAATAAATAATACCATTAAATCCTTGTACTATCCCTGCTTTCTGTCAAGATAAATAATGTGATATTTATTGCTGAGTCCATAATTACTTTTTATGCTGAAACAGGAAGACATGGAGTTGTTGATACAATGTGTTAGCCAAGTGATTTTTCTAATGGGTGACAAACAAGGTTTCTTCTTGATTACAAAAAATAATAGAGATACCTGCCCATCGGCGTCTCTTGAAAAGTCATCTCCCCAGATTGAAAGATTCTCAGTTTAGATATTGAAAGAGGTTGATTCACTGTCATGACTTCTGAACTTCATGGTTGTTGCCCATTACAGACATAAGGCAGGATGGATGCCTTCCGGTATTAAGGTAAAATATGTAGAACAAGAAAAAAAAATAATACTTGTGAATTTCCAAGCTGTATATTTTTTTCTCTAAACAGAACACATGCCTGTGCTTTAGATCTGAATTTCTAGGCGCTCATCCCCACTGTAGCTTGACTCCACCATCTAAGCTATATCAATGGCATGCTTTTACCAACAAGCTTAGTCATTTCTCCCTAAGGAAGCAGCTACATGCAGTGGTTCAGTACGAACTTTGAAATCATCTCCAAACATATGAAACTGGAAGCAGGGTTCCAGAGCCAGATAGAGGCAATGCTCTCACCCAAGTCTGTACCCCCAGGGTGGGCCCTGTGAAAATCAGGCTCTGTCCTCCATGCATTTCGTGACTGGGAGTAGGCACTAGGCTCTTCAGCACCTGATGGCTTTTCTCAGATCTCATTTTCCATGTGCATGGCTCCATTGTCTCTCATCTGCTTTCTTATTTTTCATTCCTGACAGAAACCATTTGAGGCTTTATTTGGAATCATCTGGCTGTTGGCAATGGAGATCATTGTTATCATTTAAATGTTTGTGTATGTGTGTGTGTGTGTGTGTGTGTGTGTGTGTGTGTGTGTGTGTACAAGTTCGTGCAAGTGTTCATGTGAGTGTTTAATTAAACTGATGTGAAATGCTGTCTGAGCCGAAGGCAATGACTTTTTTTCTTTTACTCATTTAATGTTGCTTAGATTACAGCGAGTTCTCTATTTATAATACTTCATTGTGAACATGCTGCTGTGGTCAAAAGCATTTATTTGGGTGGGAATTAAAGTTTAATCACTCATTTTCACCTTTACAGGCTTAATAAAACTGAGGTAGTATATCCAGCAGAGTAGTTGAAGGAGCAAAAGGATTCTCATCTTCCTTCTGACCGAGCCCCCAATTAGTGGTGAGTGGCTTTGGATAAGTCATTTTCTATACCAGGACAGGGTAACTGTGCAACTCAAAATATTATTCTTACAGGAAAGTCGTCATGATAGATCAAAGGGTTTGTATTTGGTTTGGCCTTTGCTTTTCTCCCTTTGTAGCACATAGAGTGCCTTCTAGTGCCACAAACACTAGTCCATACAGGTTTCATTTTATTTTATTATTATTATTTAGATATATGTTTTTTTGTGTTTGTTTGTTTGTTTGTTTGTTTGTTTTTTGGTTTTTCAAGACAGAGTTTCTCTGTATAGCCCTGGCTGTCTTGGAGCTCACTTTGTAGACCAGGCTGGCCTCAAACTCAGAAATCTGCCTGCCTCTGTCCCCCCAAGTGCTGGGATTAAAAGTGTGAGCCACCACTGCCCAACTGTTTATTTTCTAAAGAGAGACAGAAAAGGTGTGGATTTGAAGGGGGAATAGAGGGAATGTGGAGAGGAGTTGATAGAGGGGAAATGTTAATCCAAATATGTTGTATAAAAAATGTAATTTCAATAAAAAGTAAGCAAACAAAAGCTTTATCTCATATCTGAGTTGTATTTCTACTTCCAGTAAGACTTAAGTTCAGATTCTAAGATGAACAACATACTGCCTCTAATATCAACACTGGCCATTTGGAGCATCTGTTGCAAGGGCCTTGGGAAAATGATAACTAAAAGTAGGTAGCATAAAGATTTTTTTATGTTAGTCTCAGAATGTTAAATATATTTTTTCCTGGTTTGAGGAGAACATAGGAATTATAATCCAATAATATTGAAATCAATATGAACACAATAATGCCTTGAGAAGAATTAGTGTCATCTTAACCTCAGAATCTAGGGCCATCCATGACTGTAAGGTCAACACTGGCCCTCCTGTTTCTCTCCCTTCAGACTAGATCCATCTTTTCTCACCAGGACCAACTTATCCTACCATGGTCATTAGATAGGCTCTGGGTACCTCAAAGCATGTCTCAGAAGTCTTCATATTTTATATTGTATCAGGCATGACTAGGAGCCTTTATTCTCTGAACCATGTGAACTGATATACCCTAAGATGGTTAAGTATAGTATATCAACCTTGACCAAGAGTCATCATTGTCTAGCAGTAATAACAAGGATACTGTGGACTTACATAAGTAGTGTAAACAATTGTTATTTTCACTTTATGTGAAGTGTCATTTCCTGACGGGATGCCACAATCCCCTGGTACTTCACAAGCATCTACTTCAGAAGAAATATCTATGCTCTGAAGATGAACATTATTTTTTCCTATGATGTCAAACTTGTTTGTTCCCATTCCCTAGCTCCTCAAACCCAGGATCTTGCCAGCTTAATCTGGCTAGCTTATTCTTGACAGAACTTTGCGGCTAATCATGTTGGAACGTGTACAGCATTATGTTGTATGTCTTAACTGTAGGGCACAACCTCAATATTTTCTGCTTAGTTATCACTAAACTCTTGGTAGGAAAGGCATGTAGTCAAGCCAGTTAAGAAAGTCAAGAAGAAGGAAGACCAAAGTGTGGATACTTCGTTCCTTCTTAAAAGGGGGAACAAAATACCATGGAAGGAGTTGCAGAGACAAACTATGGAGCAGAGATTTAAGGAAGAACAATCCAGAGACTGCTCCACTTGGGAATCCTTCCCATATACAATCACCAAACCCAGACTCTATTGTGGATCCCAGCAAGTGCTGGCTGATAGGAACCTGATATAGCTGTCTCCTGAGAGGCTCTGACAGTGCCTGACAAATACAGAAGTGGACATTCACAGCCATCCATTAGACTTAACACAGGGTCCCCAATGGAGGAGCTAGAGAAAGATCCAAGGAGCTGAAGGGTTTGCAGCCCATTAGGAGGAACAACAAAATGAACTAACTAGTACCCTCAGGGCTCCCAGGGACTAAACCACCAACCAAAGAGTGCACATGGGGGGATTCATGGCCCCACCTGCTTATGTAGCAGAGGGTGTCCTAGTCAGTCATCAATGGGAGGAGAGGCCCTTGGCCCTGTGAAGGTTCTATGCCCCAGTGTAGGGGAATTCCAGGGCCAGGAAGAGGGAGAGGGTGGATTGGTGAAAAGGGGGAGAGGAGAAGGAACAGGGTTTTTTTTT
>JADRCD010167295.1:0-13896 GCA_019843815.1 Montemys delectorum
GGGGGGGGTGTAGGGATTTGAAAGGTCTAGAGATGTCTATTGTAAAAAGTAGCCAAGCAAGGAGTTAAGACCTTGCTAAGTATATTTGTATAAAAATTCAAGATTATTTCAAAGGTACAAGCTCTGGCCTGGATCGTATTCACAACATTTAATAATTTTTTTTTGATTCCTAGTAGTCATGAACAAATTTACCCACCTATTTCATCCCCACACATCCCCCTGATCCAAATTGCGATCACTCGGCTCCATTCTGGGAGCAGTCATATGCCTTGTGAGGAAATATATATGTCTATGCAGTTGGCTCACAATTACATAGTAAGGGCCAACCTGGAGATGTATAAAGGGTGAGGGAAAGGGAAAGGAAACACACAAGTAGGAGTTGCAGAAACTGGGGATCTAGTGGTGGACAGGTCCATTATAGAGCTGGCACGGTAGCAGCATGCAGAAGGCTGTCAGCGTAGGCTGATGTGGAAAATGACATACGTTGTTGAGCAGACGCCTGGAGGTCCTGAGGAAAGCAAGCGCTGTTCCCTGTCATTGCTTGGTTAGCTGTAGCTGCTTGGCTGAGTCCAAGTTCCAGGCTAGCAGATGCTTTTGAAGTGGTGCCTGTGAAGGGAGCAGAAAGAAGAGAGTGGTAGACAGCCTCCTCCTCTCACTGATTGGCACTCTACCTGCGTGAATTTTTCATGGAGGGCTGTGTGGGGCACTGTCAACTCAAGACATCATCTAGACATCTGTGAGGTTGTGTGTTCAACTCCTTCAGACACTGATTTGGGGTCGTGATGAAAGACTACACATTTTAACAGTCATGTGGAGAACAGGAAAAGAAAACAGAGAGGACTAGGAGATAGATAAGAAATACTGAATTATTTTCCTCTTCCTCTTGATGTTCTCTGAACCAGGGAATTTGTTCACATTGCCTTGGGAAGCAATGTTTCTGAGATGGATTGTGTCTCAGTACAAAATTAATATAGTCATAGCATAGTTAAAGCATTAAAATCAGGCAATAGCCTGGCAAGGCGCACTGAATTATGAACCCACCGAGGTATATTGTGGCCTGTGGTACTCCACCATCTCTTAAACCATGCTTGTCCTCCACACGGTGCCTCACCCACAAAGCAGAGGAAAGAGTTAAACACCGTCTTCTGTTTCTGTTTGAAACCCAGAAAGGGTTGCTCTCTGATGGGTTTTCATCACGTGAATACAGGCCCATCTGGACCAGAAGATAAAACTCTCCTTGGGTCACCTAAAGGACACGCATGGGTTCCCGCCCAGAAACATTACTAAAAGGCATCTAAAAACGTGTTGATACTCAGTGGCATCCAAACGGTGTCACTATCCTCTGCCTCCTTAGAGAATATTCACTTACAACCTGAGACCCGCCGCGAGCTGGTGTTAAATTAGCACTTTTGTTTGCTTTTTTCTTAGAGTTGTCAAAAGGAAGATTAATGTGCAGGGCTTCTGCACTCAGCTATAGCTTTTCTGAGAGGAGTGTGATGTCTACATCAAAATCCTATTTAGATGCAGAAAAACTCACTGGTGAGCAAAGATGATCTTTTCACCTTTCCTCTAGTTTCCCATTCTTATTTTTTTTTCCTAGCAAGCAAACATTTACTCCTGTGTAGGTCTCTTTCAGCAACCTTCCCAACCCTCTGATGTCATGTATTATTGTCTGAGTCTCACTGAGTAAGATGGAAAAAAAAATTGAGAGTTTAGCAAAGGTAGAAACAAGGAGAGAAAAACATGTGGGGGTCATTTTACAAATGGAATCGCTAGGCAGCAGTGCTTCCTGCTGGATAATAGCATAGAGCCTTTAAATCCCAGAGATTAGAGACAGGAGATCTGGCCAGTCACCTTGGCCACCTCCTGTAGCAGCCTTATGCATTTCCCATGAAATGACATGAGTCCTGAAGCATTTACAGCAGCTGTGGAGGACTTGCTCCTGGGTAATACATCTCTCTGTTACAGAAAATTTCCCAGGGAACCAGCAAGCTTTTCTTTTGTTTCATACCACATTGTTCTGCATCTTTTCAGCCTTTAAAAATGCAATCATTTTTAGTCTGGTTCCTCCATCTTTAAAAACCAACAATCTTGCGACATTATGGCATTGTTCTTGTCTCTTTGTCTAATTATTTGAGCTTATTGATACCAATTTGTGCCTTATAATACTACCCTTACAAATTAGAACCTATTGCTGAACCTAAAGCCATGCCAAAGAGTTACTCACTGTGTTTCCATTCATCCTGAATGGCAGATGTGGCCCGTTCTTCATTTGTGTATTCACTTCTATGAAAATGAAGGCGGTATTAAAGGACACCATGACTTCAATAAGATGAAGATGATTTCTGCAGCTATGATTTATTTTGCTAATAGCACAACCCACTGAGACACCTTTAGGTTCACTATCTCATGAACTTAAATGCTCACTGGCATGGCTGACCATGTGAGGTAACACTGACTTAGTGTTTCAAAGCCTGTGCAAAGTCTGGCAATGTGGCTGTTCCTTATGAATACATTGTTCTATCTGTAGGTATTTAAAGTGCCACACATTACAGCATCTTCAGAATATAATCCCACATTTTGAAGTTAAGCACACATTTTCTCTGGATTAGAAATGGATGTGGACTTAGGAGTCTTGCTGGGCAAAAGTCAATATGCTCTGACTTGTTCAATGGAAAGACTTTTGCAATCATAACCATCATGTGGCTTCTGGTGAAATAATCCTCATCACTTAACATCTCCACTAAGCATTGGTGTAAAGTTTTACCCATAATACATCAGTTTCTGTTCCCATTTAGAAAATACTGTAGGGAAGACTTTGGGGCAACAAAAAGGTCATGCATGCAGAGAGTTTCTCATGCAAATTATAGTTTGAATTCTTGGAATTCTAAGTCTCATTAAAGATTTTTTGATGTGTGTATTTGAGTGCTTGCCTGCCTGCCTGCCTGCCTGCCTGCCTGCCTGCCTGCCTGTCTGTCTGTCTGCCTATGTGCATGTTTTTGTGTGTGCAGTTGCATCAGTGTGTGTAGGTGTACATGTTGAGGTCAGAGGAAAATCTTGGGTGTTACTCTAAAGTGTTATCTACCACTATTGAGAGTAGATACTGAATTTTCCATTAGTTGGGAACACATGAATTACATTAAACTGACTGGCCAGTGAGAC
Source organism: Montemys delectorum (assembly GCA_019843815.1). Taxonomy (NCBI): domain Eukaryota; kingdom Metazoa; phylum Chordata; class Mammalia; order Rodentia; family Muridae; genus Montemys; species Montemys delectorum. The sequence continues at coordinate 3,163 of JADRCD010167295.1, forward strand.
TCAGGGACCCACCTGTTTCTCTTCCCCAGCTTTGGGATTCCAAAAGCAAACCACCACAGTAGGCTTCTTATGTTTATACTGTATCCTCAGGGCCTCAGGCATGCAAGACTATTAGTTTATAGCCAAGCTCTCTCTACATGTCCAACCCTATTAAATTGTCCCATCTCTCCACTCAGTGGATTTTTTTCTTCACGAAATAGCTCAAAATAAAGGCATTATGGTGTCCCAAAGACAAAACTCTTCCAATTCTACAAAGATGCTAAGGGAGCATATTTATTTGTACTTACTTCTGAAGAGTTTGCTGAAGATGGGAGATACTTATCTTCCTGGAAAACAACTAAACAATGGGAAGTGGTTTTTATGACATTTTTTCAAGAAAGTCAGAATACTTTGGGGTAAAACCAAATATTCCCCAATCCAACCAAAATGATACTGTCTCAAGCTTTACTACTCTAGCAAGAAGACTTGGGGGGGCAGTAAAAGGAGTGAGAGTCATAGACAGAAACTAGGAGTAGGTAAATGGCAGTGGACAGAGGGCACTTACCAGGTTCTACTCACATTGTGTCCTCTACTTATCACCTAAACGATTTTCAGGTCGGTCTGTGTGCCTCCCAGCTCACAGGCTTCCATCCATGTGCACTGCTCTATTTTTCAAACACATGTGGATTAATGAGACTATAATGTTGGTAAAGTGTTCTAATTTCCTTTGAGAAAAAAGCCATAATACTTTATTGTTATTGTTGCTCCTATTATCTAAGCTCAACTGGTGCTTTAGTGGTGCCACTGATGTAACTAATATTATTACCACTTATTTCATTTAGGGAAATTAAGTCTAAAACTACAAACAAGCAGATTTATTGGGTTTTGGATTTAGCAACTTTGCACACGGGGACATTGACATGGAAATTTGCAACTAACACCTTGAGGCCAGTAGTACAAACCTTAACCCGGTACGTGTGCTTTCTGATGCTTGATGATCTGAGGGGTGAGCAAACAGAAGAGACTTGATACCCCAGACTTCTCCAGTCTCTTGTTGTCAAACATAGAATGTAGCAACAATCCCTCCATTTCTTGTGGAAATAGGAGTAGATAAAATACAAAGTATTTATTTCTCTGAGAGAACAGGACTTCTCTTACATGTGTAAAGGGCAGGAAAACTACAAAAAGAACATAGAGTCATGAATCAAGCCATATGCAAACAAGAACCCTGGCACTACAGCTTCCAGTACTATCACTGTAGAGAGCTATGTGTATGCTCATCTGGTCACTTTGAACAAGGAAAGAGTAGGAAAATAAGAACTTAGAGTTTTAAGTGGCAATTGCATGCTTAATTATCACTTGACTGAGCCTGGGTTTTGTTGTGTTTTGATTTTTTTCCAATATGTTCTAACTTGTTTGCAATTGGGAGAGTTGTACACTTTTTTCAGTCAAGACCTATGTATGTTTGAAGTAGAGAGGAACATCTATGTGACATTGTTAATAAAACCTTGACTGCCTAATGAAAATGCACATCTTACGCCATGCCAATAGTTTCTTACACTTGGAGTTTGGTCTAAAACAAAGTGCATTAAAACAGTATTTGCGTTCCATTTATTACAAATTTCCATAGATAAATCTGCATAATTGATTTTTATGTGATGGTACTTTAAAGAGGGCTTTCTGTCAGGAGCAAGCGGAAGAACTTTCATGAACCTAGAAATGATTTTCTTGATGTAGAGAGGACTGAAGGCAGCAGAGCTGTTTGAAGTCAGCAGGCAGCCAGGACTCCAAGTTCTAGAAAGGTATAGTCTTTAGAGCTCTCAACCAAAACAGTTACAGCTGAAAAATCCATGAAAGAGCTAGAAGGCAGATTAAAAGCCTACTGGCTCTTAGAAAATTTTCTGCCAACAACCACTTTGGGCCACCTCAATTTTTTTCATTCTGATAGGGTCAGAAAAGAGGGTAAGTAAACTGAAAAAAGCCAACACCTTCCACCTAAGTGTAGAGGAAAAATGATTTGAATTCTCAGAAAATTATGTTTTGCTGCTGGACTTTGATGGTTACATGTCTTATTCCACAGCCAGTGTTAACAAAAAAAGAGAAATTTAATGACTATTATAGATGTCAAGTCAGTATTTTCTTATCTCAGTGTGTTGCCTTAAAAAGTGATGTAATGGGAACACCTATCAAACATTTGAAAAGTATGGAAAACTTGAGATATGAATATTAGATCTCTTTGTAGGCTATGCTTCTCAGAATTTTCTCAACTGGAAACATTTACGTTTTCTAATGAACTGCATTTCTTATTGTCTTTAGTTTCTACAAGCAACCACCAACTATATCTTTTCGTTCTCTTATCTCCCCTTTTACTTCTCCCCCTTTAAAAATGTGTATGGGTATGCACATGTGTACATGTATGTTCCCATGTGTGCATGCATGTGGAATTGACATCAGATATCTTTTTCAATTACCATCAATCTTAGTTTTGAGACAGGGTCTCTCATTGAATCTGGAGCTCATGATTCCACTGAACTTGTAGGCCAGCAAGTTGGATCATCCCAGTGCTATAAATACAAGGTAACATTACATCCAGAATTTTAGGTGGGTCCTGTAGACATGAACTCAGGTTCAGATGCTTATATGGCAAGTACATTCCAAACTACACCAATTTCCTGGGCCCAAATACTTAATTTTTAACTACAGAAAGTTCTCCATTTACCAGAGACTTTCCCAATGATGACAATGGGATCTGTTATACATCTTTCTCTCAATCTATTGCCTATATGTTACTGTCTATATTAAAGCATAATAACATTTAAACTACTTTTATCCATCTATCCATCCCTGCCCACCTCTCCCTTCTCTCCATGTCTGCTTTTTCTACCCTTTCTCTTTCTGATGCTGAAGACTCTTAATCACCCCACTCTACAATATCACTGCCACAAACGAAAACAAGATGCCATTTTGAAAGGTGCCATTTTGCAGCTTTTACCTGTTCCTTTCCTCCACCTGTTCTTTGTCTACTCATTTCATCAGTTTTCCCACTTGTCTCTTTCAATGATTTGTAACGTGCCTACCTGCTCTTCTTGCAATGTCACTTCTCTGATTACCCATATTATTTTGTAAGCCTTGTGTCTATTCTCTAGACTGTCACTAAAGTTTCTACACTGCATACCAGTCCTATCAGCTTCTGACTTAAAACTTTCATGTTCTTCTACACTATAGAGAAAAATCATTTCCAGCTTTGATTGTAGAGTGGTATTTAAGACTGTGTATAATGTGGCTATGGTTTGCCTTACCCATTATATTCCCTCTTCTCAATATTCTGTTCATAATGTTCAGTTCTGTTTGTTCTTTTCTCAATAACAAACTGTATAGCTTTAAATCTCCACCTTGTACTGAACTGTTCCTTCTGCTCCAGTGGCCACTTCCTTTCTTTTCATATTCCTTTCTTTACCTTCTCAGCTATCAAATATCCATCTCTGTACAGCTTTCCATTGAACATTGAACAAAATCAAGCATGCACACTGCAAATTCATCTCCTTCTTTTATTCTCTTTTTTCTTTGGTTTCCAATTTCTGAACTTCCCCAGTAATAAGTGCTATACTCATCATACTATACTCTTGTCGATAAAGTGATTTCTATGGATTAGTTACTAAAATAGCTAATGAACTTTTAAGACTAAAGCTAATTCAGTGCTTTCATATACCACACATTTAAATAGCATTACCCAACTTAACCCCAGCAACATTAAACTGAGAGTTTTGTTTCTGAAGAAAGAGACTCAATTTGATCATTATAGTTCCTGGAGCCTATGCCAGAGCTCTGGAAAAGTGCAAGAGGTCTGTGTTACAGAATGGAGTGAATTAATAAATGGCAAATACCTCTATGAAAAACGGGCTATCATGGGTGCCATAGGAAAAACAGGAGGCATGAGAATGTTGATGTGACTTGGTTACTGCACATAAAACATATAGTCGTTGAAATAAAATGAGCTCACACCTTACTCAGTTCCTTCTATAGTTTAATGAGAATTGTTCTATCCAATTAGGCTTGGGAATGACTGTCATTTTAGGAATAACTATTCAAAATCTGGAACCAGAATAAGCAGTCTTTACAAAAAACACAACAACAACAACAACAATAACAACAACAAAAACATCCATGAAAACAATAACCAAAACATTTAGCAAGAACTCTGTGGTTTGAAATGAGATGTAAGTGCGCCATGAAATTTCAAATGCACTTAATGAATAGTTCTAGAAAGTGAATTTTAGACACTAAACAAATAGCTCAGCACTGAAGACCAATGACTCCTTTTCCAGAGGACCTGGGTTCAATTCCCAGCACCCTCATGCTAGCCCACAACCATCTGTAACTCCAGTTCCAGGGGAATCTGATGCCCTCTTTTGGCATCCACAAATGTGCAAAAAATATACAGACATACATGCAGAGAAAACACCCATACACACAAAATGAAATACATGATAATTTATTTAGTAAAAAGAAAAATGAAATTTAGAACTGTGAGTGCAATTTCCTACAGGATGGTACTCATAATTCTGAGCACTTGAATAGAGTCTGTGTCTGGTGAGAGCTGAGTTTCAGCATGGAAGCAGTTATCATTCTCTTCCTATGACTGAATATTTTACTGTTTTCTTTTTCACAGAATATGATGGCCACAGATAGAAAAACTAGCCAAAAGATTATATATTTTATATAAAATTATAAAGTAGAATCTGTCTTGATTATTAGGGATCTTTAAACTCACAGCTGAAGGCTATCACAGAAATATTTACTTTGAGTTTGTAGCAAAAATGTAATAAAATAAAATATGTAATAAAAATATAACAAAAACGTAATAAAAATGGTTGTCAGGGAACTGCTCTCTGTGTGAAGCTCTTGAAAATTCTCTGTAGGTATTGGACCTGCTGAATGTTTTGAGAACGACACATTTTCTCAGTTCTAACTTTTCTGTAGTCTTGTGTGATTAGGAACACAGCTCCATGGAGTTGTTGTCGAGGCAGGCCCCAGAGATTCCCAAAGCATCACAGCTTATTTCCAATGCCCTCTTGTCCACCAGAACAATATGGAAAGGAAGACCGACTGCTATACGTACCACATACTTGGATGCATGATAAAGGAAAAAAAAATCATGCTGTAGTTTCTTCTTTGCTGGTCATCATTCATAGTACCAGAAGATGCTAGTGGGGAGTAAAGTCCTCACTTATCTTACCCTGCCGGAGACCCCCGTGTACAATACTACCAACCTATCAGTCAAGATGCACCCTATTGAAACAGTAATGTCCAGGCTGTTTCGGGGATAGCCATTACCTTCAAATTTGACTTCAGGCCTGCTCCATGGGAGATAAAATATACTTGACACTGTAACCATGCTTTAAAGTGTATGTCTGGGGAGGTCACAGGCCCTTGGAGGAACATGGTACTAATATTCTAAGTGGACATGTACTCAAAGCATATTTTGAAATTTAGTGTTTATTCTCACAAACTGGTGCTGCTCCAAGCCTGGGTAAGAGAAGGTGTTTTGTGCAGTGGGCATCAGTGAATGCAGAGACACCAGAGTGTTGAGAATAGTGACTGCTGAGTGCTCAGCCCCCAAGGAAGCCTCTGCATCATCCCATCAGGGGCCGGGAGAATGCTACAAAATGAGAAAGAGAAAGAACACAGGAAACAAGGATGAGCAAGAGCCTAGGAAATGACATGGCCACTGTCCTCAGGACCACTATGTGCAAGATCTGCACAACACACACACACACACACACACACACACACACACGACTAAAATCAACTAAAATCAATAAAAACAGGAGGAAAATTAGTTGGGAAGAAAGAGTAAGAAAGAATGGAAAGTGATTGATATAGGAATTGATGGTAACCGTGATCAGAGTACATTGAACACATGTACAAAATTGTTAAAAATAAAAGTAACAGGACAGCCCCAGGGCAATATTATTTTGGTTCACATTATGACTTTGCTGCTTAATAGCTGCAAGTGTCTCACATGAGCAGCTGAATGCCCTGTGCCTTAGTTTGCTCAGTTGTGTAGCAATATGAATAGGATCTCACAATGTTCTGAGGAAGCAATATATCTGATTGCACAGGCTTGTCACAAGAAATCAGTTAATAAGGCTAGTTTTTATTGTTTGTAATGTCTGTGGAGACAAGCTAGCATGAAACATAAATGGGATTCTTGAGACTCTCCAAATTTCCATGTCTGTTTTCTCTGATTGAGGATTATTTAAATATTAGTAAATGAGATAATTGCACAAGTAAGGTAACATGGGAAGCCAGATGCATGCAAAAGTGAATGAAGAATGGTCCTGCTCTTCAAATGACAAGCCATATAGACAAGCCACACTGTGATACATGAGCACTCACAGCAACTGGATTTGCAGTTCTTAATAAAAGCCTCATGAAATTCTATCTTCTGACATGAAAATAGCAGTCCATTAATTCTGATAGATTTGAAGTGCTCCCTCCCATGCACAGAAGGCAGCTGGAGGGAGAGAAAATGCACTTACCTCTGCTACATGCATCACTCCTTATTTCATTCCCAATGCTAGCAAGAAGGGCACTTCTCCAACCCTCTGAATAACAATTCAGAAAGAGCTTATGAAATAGTCTTTAACAGGAATGAGGACTATTCTCATATCATCAATCTTCCAGCAAACCAGGGAGGTGAGCACTATGCATGTTCTACCCAGTGCTCTCAGTCTTGATATTTAATCCCAGAAGGCTCAATGTGTGCCACTGGAAAGTTCTGCAGTCAGATGTTCAGTGTGACAAGATTCCAGTCTGGTTAAACACACCAGTCTTAGTACTGCCACCCTACAAAATGAGACTAGCTTCCTGAGGTAGCGCTGTCTGTCCAAGGTTGAGCACAGTTCACTTGACAGCAGAGAAGGGATGAAAATTTGCAATTTTAGGTGCAAACTATGTGGTGTCTCTGTGACCAGTCAACTAGAGAGCTTTTGAGTTGATCTTGATTGAACCTGACGGAACCCCAATGTTACCCCATGATTGTCTTTAGAATTCATGCTGTCTGCATTTTCCACATAATTGAGATTCTGGATGTTTAGAAGTGTATTTGCCTGGATGTTAGTTTCAAGTCACTCACTCACCAACATGACAACCATTTCTGAACTTAGTGAGTGTAGCATCAGAGCTGGGTAACTTGTCTCTTTGCTTAGTAGGAAACATTGATGTTAAATATACTAAGAAGATCTAACTTTTTCTTTAGGCTCAAAATTAATATAATCATCACCAGTTCTCCATTACCCTTCATTCAGATGAGATGACAAAGCCTCTTGTTCACATTTAGCCACCACTGAGAAAGCACTAAAAGCTTTTTCTCAGACAGCTATTGCCACAAATGTCAGACTCATAGACATGACATGCTCCAGAAACCCACTTTAATTTGAGTAACAACTAAGTGCTTGTCACATGCCAAGTCTTCGGAACTATTTACAGCTCAATTCTGCCATAAGGAAACCAGAGAGCTCTTTAACTTGCTTCTTTACCTCAACAACCCCCGCCCCCAGTAGTACACACCACGTCCCATCACAAAAGAGGTATATTTCAGGTTTCCTGTGATGTGATATGCATCTCTTTATTCAAGGTATGAGAGGCTTCTGCTGCTGCCTTGTTCAACTTCTTCTCGGAAACAGAATTCTGTGCTTCTCTGTTAAGAATGTATGAAACTACTGTATTAAGATTTGTTCTGCAGAGAAAATAAGATATCAAGATGCCACGCTGAGCATCACATGTGGATCCTGTGGAAAAGCTCATGTGTGTGTTCCAAATTTCTGACATCGTCTCTGATTTCGTAGGATGAACTTGGGGAGATGTTCTGAAGAGTAGGTGCTGATGTTTCTTCTTTGTCCTTGAGATGGGAACTAAATAAAAGAATACCTTTGAACTCATGTCGTTGAAAATTGAGTATGGTCAATGTTAGAGCACATCTATCCGAGTGACACAGGTATTCAATATGTGCAGTTTTATTAGTAGCTTGTGTCTAAGAATATATCTTGGCACTGAATCTCCACTATGGCTAAAATACCTCTACTTACAGTCCATGAATGACTGCTTAAGGAGCTTCTGCTACTCCAGTCAATACTGGATCTTTGGGAAATGCAAATAATATAGATGGGCATACATTGGTGACAGGGCATATTCAGAAAGGAAATTGAGGAAGGATCTGGTTTTAGGAAAATGGATATTTTAACCCAGAAATGTGAATCTGAAATGAATGAAGTAAAGAATCCAAGCAGGGAGGACATCATTCCATGAAGAGTGGGGTGGCCACAGCATCTTGGCAGCAGTGTCTATGGATTCTTTAAGGTGGCAATGCCTAGTTTGTGCTGTGAGAAGTGGGACTGGCCATGTCAGAAGTATCCAGTTTGGGTTAGTGTTTAGCATCTTAAGTGTGCTTTACTTCTTAAGCTGGAATTTCATCCATTCCATGAATTCTGACAGGCAGTCGATGCTTGTAACTCATCCATCTTCTGTTAAGGTAGTACTGTAGCACGTTCAAGCAGATATCTGCAAGTCAAGGTCGTTCTTAAACTCTACATCTCATTACACTATATTCTGACCATTTTGTAAAATAAAGAACAAAATAAGAAAAAATTAAAATATATCCAAAATGTAAGTTATTTTATTCTTAGATTAATTGATTTTTAATTGAAAATAGATTCTTTGCTCACACCATCCATGCTGACTAGTTTCCACTCCATCCACTCCTCCCACATTCTCCCAATCTCTACTCTCCCCAAGATTCATTTCCTTTAAGAAAAACCATACCTCCAACAGACAATAGCCATACAGAACAAAGCAAGAAACAAAAAGACAAGACAAGGCAACTCAAGAGAAGGAAAAGAATCCTGAGAACAAACAAAAGAGTCAGAGATACACCTGAAGAGTTAAGAGTCCCCCAAACCCATCAAGATGACAGGATAGCACATACACAGAGAGACTGGTATAGAGCCATTCAAGCCATGGTTACAGTTGTAGCCTCTGTGAGCCCATATAAGCCCTGCTTAGTTGATTCAGTGAGCTGTGTTCTTCTGTTGTCCTTCACCCCTTAGACTCTCACAATCTTTCCTCCCCTTTGTAAGGACTTTCCTGATCTACAAGGGGAAAAGCCCAATGAAGACCTCCAATTTAGATTATGTGTCCTCGTACTGTTTGGCTGTGGGTCTCTGCACCTGCTCTCATCTGATGCCATAGACTGGGCAAGGCACCAATCTAGGAGTATAGTAGAATTGGTTGGCCACTACCACATGATGTATGCCATTATTGCCCCAGAGTATCTTGCGGGCAGGACACATTATAGGTCAAGGATTCTGTGGCTGAGTTGGTATCCAGGTTTCTCTTTCAGTAGCCTGTACGGTACTTACCATATTTAAGATTTTAGAATATAGAGGTGAAGGTTCCATTGAGGCACCAGCTGAACCATTCTTAAGACAGTGAGTTACGTGATATTGTCCTTGGCAGTTGAGCCTTGCTATCAGCTTTTAGAGAACTGAGCTTCTTTCCTAGCAACTGTTTAGGGATCAACACAGGATTCCCTAGGCCAACAATTCAATCGAACTGGAAGCCTTTCCTTTCAACTAAAGATGGCCAGTTCAGACTCCATTACTAGGAGTCCTCTCTAAGGTTACTCTCATAGATTCCAAGAAGTTATTACTGCACTAGGTTTCCACATCACAATCCCCCACTCCCCACACACCACCAAATGTCCCCAGCTTCAGGTGTCTCTCTTCTTACTTTGTTTCTTCACCCTTCCTCTCAATCTGATTCTTCCAGAGCCTGCCCTTACAACACCTCCAAGTATTCTTACAAAATCTTTCTACTTCCCCTTCCTAAGGAGATCCATGCTTCCCCTTTGGAGACTTTCTCTACCTAACCTTTCTGGGTCCATAGACTGTAGCATGATCATCATTCACTGAACAGCTAATATTCACTTACAAGTGAATGCACACCATATTTGTCTTTCTGGGTCGGGGTTCCTCACTCAGGATGAGTTTTTTTGCATCTCTTTGCATCTTTTTGCCTGTAAATTTCATGGTGTTTCCATGGTTCCACATCCATGCCAGCATGAGCTGTCACTTTTACTGATCTTAGCCATTTTGGCAGGTGTAAGATGGAACCTTAAAGTAGCTTTGATTTACATTTTCCTAATAGCCAAGGATATTGAGCATTTATTTGTTTTGCAGCCATCTGAGAATCTTCTACTGTGAATTCTGTGTTTAGATGTGTATCCCATTTTTAGCTGGATTGTTTTTTGATATCAAAATTTTTTTGAGTTCTTTGAATATTTTGGATATTAGTCCTCTATCAGGTATGGAGTTGGTAAAATATTTTCTCAGCTTGTTGGCTGCTGTTTTATCTGATTGGTGTAACCTTTACCTTACAGAAGCTTTTCAGTTTCATGAAATCCTGTTTGTTAATTGTTGATCTTGGTGTCTGTGTTATTGTTGTTTTGTTCAGAATAGTCTGTGCTATTGTCTCCTTTGTCAATGCATTCAAGGACGTTCCCTACTTTTTCTTCTATTAGATTCAGTGTATGCAGTTTTATGTCAAGGTCTCGGATCTACTTGGACTTGAGTTTTGTGCAGGGTAATAAATATGGGTCTATTTGCATTCTCTTACAAACAGACATCTAGTTTCACCAGCACCATTTGTTGAAGATGCTTTTTTCCCCCAAGTGAATATTTATGCTTTTTTTTTTTT
>JADRCD010167297.1:0-11475 GCA_019843815.1 Montemys delectorum
TGTGGTGATTTTTTTTATGTCTACTGTTAGAATTGCTAAAACAGAACTTAATGATGAAGATGCAATCTTTCCTTACCTACAGTCCTGTGATGGCAAATGACATAAAATATCATTTTTACGCAGGGAACCCTGAACTTCAGTGCACTGAAAATATACAGGAAGTTCAGCAGCATTACCAATATATCTTCTTAGCATTACAGCTATCTAATAGTAAATTTGTGAAGGAATGCACATATAAATAATATATTTTAAGAAGAATTTAACAATGCTTGATTATTTATAATTATTTAATGTTTTATTTTCTTTAACTGTAATTAAACATATTCAAACTTCAAGACAGTTTAGAAAGATGAAAATCAGTAAAACTATCTACATTCAAAATTGCTAATATTGGTTGCATGCAGCCTTGCTGTGTTTCAGTGTATGCATGCTTACATATACAGATATATGTATGCATGTATGTACAGGTATGTACTCATGTGTACGAATTAGTAGTATGTTATGGTTATTCTTGGTTGTCAACTTGGATATATCTAGAATTAAATAAAACCTACTAATTAAGTCAAAGCAGTATAGGATGGTTGGTTAATTTGAACATCCACATTAGAAGTTGCAAGATGTGTGTTCAGAGTTTTTTCAGATATGCGTTGAATTCAGACTTTTTTGAGATAGGAATACCCAAATCTAATCTAGACCACATCTTCTATTGGAATACTTTTTCTTTCAGAATTGTGTTGAACCATCCATTCATTTCCCCAGGCAAAATCTTTCCTCAGAAGACAAATTAATTATGTCAATTTAGTTAGAGTCCAGAAGGCTAGATGATCTTCTCTTTTTGAATTATCCATTATCTGAAAGGAAATAATCAATAAATCATCAGTAAATGAAGATATAAATAATGCATTCCTTTAGATCATAAATGAATGTGTCTTATTATACAAAATTTAGAAAAAAATGTATAGAAAAAAATTATTGACCAAAATCACATGTTCTACTTTTTAGATATAACTAACTTTGGCATTCATACACATAGACTTTATCTTTTATTTGTATGTGTATATATGTGACACACACACACATAAACACACACACACAAATAAACATCTCCATTCATGAAGTTTCAAAGAAACAAAGTAATAGAAAAATATGTTTTGTGTAATTTTAAAACATTCTTGCTCTTCTGAGAGCTTTGCACAAGCTCTCTCAACCTCTCTAGGCTAGCTCTGCCAAGCTGCCAATGACCACCCTAGTCTCACTGCTAGCGCTTCCAGTCTCACTCAGTTGAGTCAATCCACCAGTTCATGCTTTTCCCATGAACACAGGGAGCTGCAATCACTCTACACCAACCAAGCACCTAGCAGCTAACTGTGCCAAACATCTAAGGGCTGCCCTGCCATTGTGCCCTTTCTCTTGCCCTTCTCAGTCACCACAGATGGAAAACACTAGACAGCCTTAATATTTTAAAACCAGACAGATAACACAACTGCTGGGCGAAGAATCTATTGTTCTGAACTCATCAACTATATTAGAATTCTGCTGGTGGCAGAGGATACCACCTGTTCTAGTAGTCCAGAACTTACAGGCTCCTCTCTCCAAAGCCTGGCCAAAAACAAAAACAAAACAAAACAAAACAAACAACAACAACAACAAAAAAACCTTTCCCTATGTCTTTTCCTCCTCTTCCTCCTAGGACATGAAAACCCACCTCTTTACCTTTTCCCAGTGATTAGCTTCTACAGTCTTTATTGGCATCCATGTGAGGGTACCCTTGGTCCTGTGAAGGCTTGATTCCCCATTGTAGAGGAATGATACGGCAGTGAGGTGGGAGTGGGTAGGTAGGTGGGGGAACACCCTCATAGAAGCACAGTAAGGGGGGAATGGGATAGGGAGTTTTCAGAGGGAAACTTGGAAGGGGGATAACTTTTGAAATGTAAATAAAATAATAATAATAATAATAATAATAATAATAATAATAATAATAATAAATTAAATTTGAAAAAACTCAAGAAACAATTCGGGAACCAGATTTCAGTATCAGCTCCTCCCCATACAAAAGCATCTATGTTGCTGAGGCTCATGAATTTTACAGAACTGCCTGTGTTATAGCTGATTTCAGATTATTGTATTTTTGAAAACTGAGTTTTATCTTATGCCTTATCTCTCCTATAATCTACAATACGTCTTAAAATATTCATTAATGTGATAGAAATATGATTTAGTAGTCAAAAGATCTTTTAGGTACTGCAGAAGACCCATTTTGAGATCCCAGATCCCATAGACTGTCATCTTACAACCACATGTTTTTTCCAGTGCTTTCTTCTGAGTTCTATTACTGCCTGCACAACTGTGACATACAATCAGGCAATCTGGCATGCATATATAGATATAAGTAAATTTAAGTGTTTAAATTTTCAAGCCCATCTATTTACTAGAACCACCTCATTCCTAATTATATGTGTAACTTATTGTATAAATTGGCATTTTGAGGTATAAGCCTAAGAATTGGTAGCCTCATAAAGCTAGACTTGGATACCCAGCCTAAACTACATCACACAATGACACAAGTAACTATGAAATTCAGCTAACTAGGACCAAATAAAGAGATCCACTGATCAAGTCTGCCCTTAGAGTGATACATTAGTTTAAGTGTAACATGAAAACTTGGAGTGAGGTTACTAGTGATGCACATAATTAGCTATGTTTTAATCAAGATAATATCACCAGCTATATATGTTTGTCTGAATGCTAGACTCCCCAAAATTTTACTGGAATTATTATTGCTGAAAATATCATTTATAGGGAACAAAATAATTGGTCAAGACCAGGTTGTGAATATTTGTTTGGAGAACTTCAAATGTGAATACTAATTGTACATCATTTCTATTTCTTTCGGTCCTCCAACACCTCTTGAACATCTCTTCCATTCAAGCCCCAACAAAAAACTGCATTTTCCCCTTTACTGATAACCCACAAATAAACATACATATACATGCATATACACATAAAATGTATGAATTTGTATATGTCTTTAGATCCAACCATTACAGATTGGATAAAGAATTACTTTCTATTTTAGAAGCCGAGTAAATGGTAGTCTTACTCAGGGTTTCTATTCCTGCACAAACATGACCAAGAAGCAAGTTGGGGAGGAAAGGGTTTTTTCAGCTTACTTCCACATGGCTGTTGATCACCAGAGGAAGTCAAGACTGGAACTCAAGCAGGTCAGGAAGCAGGAGTTGATGCAGAGGCCATGGAGAGATGTTTCTTGCTGGCTTGCTTCTCTGTGATAACTCCAGCCTGTGTCAAGTTGACACACAAAACTAGCCAGTACAATTGACCCCTTGTCAACTTGACACACAAACACATCACTATTAAGCCTCAACCCTTATGTACTTATTCATCCCCAAGATCTAAAGTTCCACAGTCTTTACATATTAAAAGTTCAATCAATTTAAAAATGTCCAATATCTTTTAAAATTCAAAGTCTCTTAACTGTGGGCTCCACTAAAATACATTCTTCCTTCAAGAGGGAAAAATATCAGGGCATAGTCACAATCAAAAGCAAAACCAATGTCTGGGATCCAACTCACGATCTTCTGGGCTCCTCTAAGGGCTTTGGTCACTTCTCCAGCTCTACCCTTTGTAGCACACATCTTGTGATCTGGGCTCCAGATGCCTGTATTCCACTGCTGCTGCTGTCCTTGGTGGTCATTGCATGGTACTGGCATTCCCAAAACACTGCTGTAACTAGGCTTTACCAATAGCCTCTCATAGACTGTCTTCATGGTGCCAAGCCTCAACTCCTCTGCATGACACCTTTAGTCCTGGGCCATGAATTGCAAACTGAGGCTGCACCTTCACCAATGGCCTTCCATGGCCTCTCACTGTGCTGAGCCTCAGCTGCTCTTCATGATCCCTTCGTGCTGTCAAAACCAGTACCACCTGGGTAACTCTTACACATTACCAAGTCCTGCTGCAGCACAAGATACAACCTTGGCTATCTCTGGAACACAATCTCTTTGTGCTCTCAGAAAACACTTCTCAGAAGATGTCACCTCAGTGATGCTGGTCTCTTCTTAATCACCGCTAATTTCTTAGCTCCAGCTAACCAGAATCAATAGTCCCAGTAATGTAAAGTTTCACTGTAGTGATTCTGGTATCTTGTTAATCACAGCTGATACTTCAGCCCCAGCTAACCAGAACCACAGAATCTTCACAATCAAAACAACATGGCCCTGATAAGAGTCTTTAATCTTCCCTCTGAAATTTCACAAGCCAGGCCTCCATCTCTGCACTGTTCTCAACATGATCTTCCAAGCTCCCACAGAGTTCTTAACAACCAGTGGTTCTTCTAGCTCAAAGTTCCAAAGTCTTTCCACAGTCCCCCCCAAAACATGGTCAGGTTGTCACAGGAATACCCCACTCTGCTGGTACCAATTTGTCTTAGTCAGAGTTTCTATTCCTGCACAAACATCATGACCAAGAAGCAAGTTGGCGGGGGGGGGAAAGGGTTTATTCAGCTTACTTCCACATGGCTGTTGATCACCAGAGGAAGTCAAGACTGGAACTCAAGCAGGTCAGGAAGCAGGAGCTGATGCAGAGGCCACAGAGGGATGTTTCTTGCTGGCTTACTTCTCTATGATAACTCCAGCCTGTGTCAAGTTGACACACAAAACTAGCCAGTACAATAGTACTACAGAATATTACACATATTAAGTGAAGTTGCCTAGAAGCCAGAAAGACAGACTAAACTTAATCACTCAATTTCTCTTCATGAATTACACTGTTTTCCAAAGGAGGGTGGCAACCAATGGTCCTATTTTGTTGGAATACCTATGAAACAAATCAATAACTAGCATGAAACTGTAACCCTACAAATACTGGCAATAGCCAACAGCTCTCTAATAAGACTTAAGACCTGCTCATCTTTTGGGATACCAATCTTAAAATGTGAAATCTCCCTAATTATTGTTAGTCAAATCGTGGTTATTGGAAGAAGATTAATTTACTAAACCGGAATAATCTATAAATATTTACCCTTATATGTACAAAGAAGCATAGTACTCAACCATAACAAAGGAAACATCTCTTTGCAACAAACAGAGATCACTACAGAAAAACTAATCCATCAAAATGCAGATTTTTGGAATCTAGTCCAAATGGATACAGCTATAAAACGCTCCCATATGTAAGGCTCAGAGAACATTGTAGAAGAGGGGGTGGAAAGATTGCAAGCCCCAGAGAATCAGGGAGTGTCTTAGAAGACTGTTCTCCTAGAAATGTCAGAAGTGACACCTGTAAAATCTCATCAACATGACTGCACAAAAGGGAGTGGTAAAAGGAGTATATCAGCTTACATGACAAACTGTAGTGTGGAGGCTGGCCCTGAGGAGTCAATCCTACACAAGGAACTATAGGCAACTGAGTAAATCTTCAAGAAGCAGAGGTAGCCTTCTCCAGAGTAAAGAATACCAGCAGCAACTGGTTGTCTACTGCAAAAGAGTCAGCCCTCAAAACATACATACAAGTAATGTACAGACCAAACAGGTAATTTTTGAGAATAATTGTGTATAGACAACACACATATGCATGCAGTAAAAATTTATGAAAAAGAAGTAACAATTTTGGAGCACAGAGAACAGAGTATATGGGAAGGTTTGGAGGAAAGAAAAGGAGGAGGTAATTACAATTAAAATACAATCTTAAAACTAAATGAAAAACAGCAAACAAAACAAAAATTGTATTCTTCTACCAATTCATGTAAAATGCACTACATGTAAATTATAATGAATATAATTACATACAATTATAGTGAAAATATGATCTAGAAGTTTCAGAAGTGGATAAATGAACACCTTCCAGAGTTCATAATTAGCTCAGTTACCTTAACAATCCCTTAGTGTTGTTCAGCCGTGAACTTTGCCTACTCTTCTAGCTATAATGTTCTTCTTTTCATTATATTGGACAATAGTTCAAACAGAGTACTCTCAAATATGTAACTTTAAAAAATGCTTCTCAAAGTACTCATTGAGAGTTATGTATGTGCATAATTATGTGTTTGGATCAAATTCTCCTTCATTCCACTTCTTTTAATCTTACCCCCATTATTCCCTCCCATCTTTTGTTGTTGTTGTTGTTGTTGTTCCTGTTTGTTCGCTTGTTTGTTTATGTTGCAGACATCTGGCTCCCATAGACTTTCAGTGAAGTGCAGGCTGCTTGCCTCTGCATTCTTCCTCAGAATAACAGGTAGCTTCCTTTTGAACTCTTCCCCTTCCCCGATCCTAGGCTCTCTCCTACAGCAAGCTCAGTGGGATGTGCAGGTGGCTTGCCTCTGGGTCTTCCAACAAAACTCCCCAGCTCCAGTGGCATCAGGACTAGCACTCGCCCTGATAACCAACTGGGTTCTTCCCAGATGCAGCTGGTGCCTGTCCTTGGAAAAGGAGATTAGGGTCCCACATTTAAATCATAAAAGAAAGGTAACCAGAGGTCACAGACAGTTGTGGCCAGCTATAAAATTAGTTCCTGCTTCCATAAAGATAATCTTTAGATCAGAAGAATCCCCCTCTTGGCCTCCAGATGTCACCCTACCAAATGGTATGATTTCTGAATTATTACCTCACCCACCTTCCCTCCTCTTCACCCTAAGCATTCAAAGAATTTCTAACTGTACTGTATATAAGTGCCAAGACACCCAAGTTCATGGTCTCTATCCAAGTCAAGACTCATAATAAAGGACTCTTATGGAAGATTGCAGCAGACTCTGCAGTTCTTGAGCTCTCCTGGGTTTCCTGTGGAATCGGGGCATAACATCAGGACCATCTTGTATCTTTGATCGCTGAACCGTGGCTGGGGTTTTTGTTGATAAATGTCTCATGTAGTGGGAAGCACCCATATCTCTGTTTCTTTGGATATACTATAGTGTGAGTCTCTGTAATAATCACCATCTACTGAAAAAGAAGTATATCTGATGAGGGTTGAGATATGAACTAATCTATCGGAATAAATATAAGAAAAACTTAGGAGCAGTTTACTATGCCTGTGATGGTTGGTTTTATTGTCGACATTTAGATTTCCCAAGTAGGCTGCTTCCACTAAGGAACTGTTATGTTTGCCTGTATTGATGTGGGAAGACTCACTCAAATTATTGAATTACCTCCTGGCAACATAAAAAGGAGTGATTAAAACAATAACATTTGCCTTCTGCTCACTAGACCTTCTCTCAATGTCTACTTCACTTATCCTAACACTGCTGCTGACTTCATTACTATCATATATATGCATATGTGCATATGTAATATATAATATAACATGTATATGCAATTAGTATATGTGTATCATGTGTGTATATGTTATTATCTACATTATTTATAAACATTTTCTTCCATAAATAAAATAAAAATCTACTCATTGGGAAAAATAACCTCATCATTGGCTATAAATTTTTTTCATAAATTTTAAAGAACAAGTCATAATTTTTTTGCTAAAAATATTCTTCAATCATAATACTATGTAATTTAAAAATTAAAAATGTTAGGAGATAGATTACTGTAAAGAAAGTAGTAGCTATAATAAATATTAATTTTATATGTAGAAATTGTGTGAGCTGTAAAGGAATATAATTCTAAGTTATATATTACTAGAATTCAAATTTTATATGAATATTTGAAAACAGTGTTATATTCACATTAGTTATTTTTACACTGTTAATATTAGATCCACAATTTACTCTCCTTTCTCTTCTACCAGTCGCTCCCACCCACCTCCCCTCTACCCACCCCCTAACTTTGGTCTGTTCCCCTACTCACTTCTCTTCTGTTTCTCCTCAGAAATGGAAGACCTCCCATGGATATTCCTGTTTTGAAGAATTAATTGGAAATTTTTTCTTCCATACTTCAAAACATTTTAACTTAGAGAACCTTATTTTTATAATGTACAGATTTTAATAAATTATCACCATAAATATTGGTTTACCAGCCCAATATATTTCCTGGAAGTTGATTTACAAATAACAAGGAGATTAAGATTAAAAATAAATCTTTATAAATATAATGATTAGTATTCAATAATACATTCAAGTAATATGCTAATTAGAATAATTATAATTTAACATTATAATTATAATTTATCATTATAACCTAACAATTAGAAATATTTAGTGTCCTAGTTAGTATTGGGGTACATGCATACTAACAATATAATACCAGGTAGATAACTTTGCAATTGTTATATTAAACTTGTTATAACTAATTATACATACTATGTATTTGAAAAATATCTAAAATATTTGGTTTTTTTCCAAAATACGTCTAATGTTAAAGGAACCAGATTTGATATCATTTATTGTTGTTAAATTTAATCACATCTCACTAAATGAGACTGTACATTTTTTCTAAAACCCACCCAGAACTAATTAACGGGGGAAGAGAAGACTGTTTATAAATAAGGTGATAAATTCTAGAGGGTCCTACCATCTCCTACCTTCTGAGGTTGCCTGTTTCCATTCTTCATGCCCCCAGTGCTTCAGTTCTGTTTCCCCTCCCCTCAATACCTGATCGTGGTACCCTGTTCCCTTCCTGTTCCAGCTCCCACCCAGGTCCCTCCCTCATTCTGCCCCCTGCCCCACTCCCCATGATTACTTTCTTCTCCCTCCCAAGTGGGATTAAAGCGTACTTACTTGGGCCCTTTGGCTTATTAACCTTCTTGAAGTCTATGGATTACATCCTAGGTATTCTGTACTTTTTTGTCTAATATCCAGTTATTGGTAAGTACAAACCATGCATTATTTTTGGGTATGAGTTACCTCATTTGGGATGATAGTTTCTAGTCCCATCAGTTTGACTGCAAAACACGTGATGTCCTCATTTTTAATAGCTGAGTAGTATTCCATTGTGTAAATGAAACACATTTTCCATATTTATTCTTCTGTTCTGGGACATCTAGGTTGTTTCTAGCTCCTGGCTATCACAAATAAGGCTGCTGTGAACATAGTGGAACATGTGCCCCTGTGGCATGGTGGGACATCTACTAGATATATGCCCAAGAAGCATATGGCTGTTTCTTCAGGTAGATCTATTTTCAATTATCTGAAGAAGCTCCAGAATGATTTCCAGAGAGGTTGTACCAATCTATAATCCCACTAGCAGTGGAGGGGTGTATCACTCTCTGCATCCTCACCAATATGCGCTGTCATTTTGATCTTACCCATTCTGGTTGGGGTAAGGTGGTATTTCGGAGTTGGTTTAACTTACATTTCCCTCATTACTAAGGATTTTGAACATTTCTTAAAGTTCTTGTCAGCCATTTGAGATTTCTGTTGTGAATTCTTGTTTAGTTCTATACTCCATTTTTTGATTCAGCTGTTTGGTTTTTTTGGGGGGGGAGGGGAAAAGGTGATTAGCTTCTTGCGTTCTTTATATATTTTGGATCTTGAGGTTAGTGAAGATTTTTTCCCAACCTGTAGGTTGCCTATGTGTCCTACTGACTATGTAGTTTGCCTTAGAGAAACTTCAGTTTCATGATGTCCCACTTACCAGTTCTTGATATTAGAGACTGAGTCATTGGAGTTTAGTTTAAGAAATTACCCCAGTGCTAATGAATTTGAGGCTCTTTCCCACTTTCTCTTCTATTAGATTCAGTGTATCTGGTTTTATGTTGAGGTCTTTGCTCCACTAGGACTTGAGCTTTGTGCAAGGTGACAAATATGGAACATTTTCATTTTTCCTACATACAAACTGTCAGTTAGGGCAGCACCATTTATTGAAGATGCTTTCCTTTTTCCATTGTATATTTTTTTTGGCTTCTCTGTCAGATATCAAGTGTCAGAGATACTCTCAGAACTCAAAGGAAAGGACCTTAGATGAAATGTCCTACAGTGTGAATAATTGTAGAATCAACTTCGAGTAGAAAGACAGGGCATGAAGAAGAGGGATGGGGTTGCCATACCACATTAAAAATACTATGATCCGGAATTGTTCCTGTCTAAAAGAACTGCAGGGAGAAAAATGGATAAGAGCCTGAGAGAAAGGAGGTTCAGTGACAGGACCAAATTGGGATCCAACTCTAGGGGAGGGTCGAACGTCTGACACTATTACTGATACTATGATGAGTTTACAGACAGGAACATATAATGGCTGTCCTCTTTAAGGCCTAACAAGTATCTGAAAGAGTCAGATGCAGATACTTCTACCCAACCAATGGACAGAAGCCTGGGACCCATGTGGCTGAATTAGGAAAAACCTGGAAGAAGTTGAGGAGGGCAACCTCATAGGAAGACCAGCAGTCTTAACTAACCTAGCCTCTCAAGATGTCTCAGATACTAAGCCACCAACCAAGCAGCATACACTAGTTGAAATGAGACCCCAGACACACATACAGTAGAGAACTGCCTCTCTGGTCTCAGTGAGAGAAGACACACCTAACTCTTGAGAGTCTTGAGGCTCCAGGGAGTGAGCAGGTCTGGTGGGGTGGAGCATGGGTTTGAGGACTTCCTCTTGGAGGGGGGTTGGGGGAGTGAAAGGGGGCGTATGGAATGAGGAATAGCCAGAGGGTGGGTAGGGAGAGGGATAATGACTGGAATGTTAAAAAAGATTAAAGAATCATAAGAATAAGAATGGCAATAGGAATAGGAACAGGAATTAGAATAGGAATAAGAACGAATAAGAACAAGAACAAGAACAAGAACAAGAACAACAACAACAACAACAACAACAACAACATCAAGAATAAGGTGGTACCTAAGGAGGCTTCACATTCTCTAAGGATAACTGGAAGTGGTAATAGGTGAAGGAATTTGTAAGAGGTGGTACTGGGAAAAGAGGAGGGAGGGGTGCTCTGATGGAGACTTAAAGTGAACATCAACAACAAGAAAGAACAAAATAAATACTTAAAGAATGATAAGTTCAAGTATTTGAGTATCTTAGTTTCTTTTACTTACATGGTAGAACCAAACATTGCATTTCTTTATACTTCTGACTCAGTAGTATAAAATAAGTTCTCAATACAATGGTGTTTTTTAAGTTCTCATTATGGAACTGTAATGCATTTATATGGAAATTATGGAAGTATAATGCATTTATAATTTTGAAGTTCATAGAAGTATAAATATGAACAGAGAAATATCACAATATATACCATCTTTTGTCTTTCTATTTTCTCCTTTAACTCTAATTAGTAGCATGTCACTTTAGTGGGCTGAAAATAATTACAAATGAACTTACATTGGCTAGTTTGTAGATACTTTGTCTTATTAAAAGTTAAAGCTATATAATATATCAGAAACACATACTATATTACTAGTAATGATGAGGAAATATTCTAGAAATAATAAAGGGTATGCAATTTCCTTACCTCCTGGAACTTCTTAATTGGGAAAGGAAAAAAGAAAAAAAATAAGAGTTCTAAAATGTACTACAATGAACAAGTCAAACATTCTAGCATAGATCTTGAGATACCATTATCTATACCTCAGAATATAAT
>JADRCD010167298.1:0-16287 GCA_019843815.1 Montemys delectorum
GGGGGGGGGGGGGGGGGGGGGTGTCGAGGAAAATATCTGAGGCCTTGCTCTGGTCCCCACATACATGAGCATGCTACATACACACGCAGATGCACACACACAGAAGAAAGGACAGGCAGGCCAACAAGGCTGGGGATCCCCTTTGTGCCATCTCTACACGCCCACAAACTGGCATGGGATCTTTAAATCAAGGTGGTATACAGCTGCAAAGGGACTGCAATGCCTGGTTCACAGGACCACCGTGCTCTAGGTGTGGAGTGAAGACAAGGAGGGAGACCTCCCTGACAGAGCAGAAGTGACACCTGCTGCCCAGGATGGACCACCAAGACCAGAAGCAGAGCCAGCAGAGGCCAGGATACTGTATGGTCTTGCTCTTCAGGGCAATCACTCCTATCCTGAGGGGTGTCGATGTGTGAAAAGGGCTGCTGGACTTTGCCTGTCTCCAACTGAGCATCCTCAGACTCTCTGAGCCTACATCCAGCCTCACTCCTGCACTGGTTGAAGCCTGGAGGCTGACATGCATGCATATGGCAGTCCCTCAGTCTAAGCGCACTGCCTGAGCTGGGGGCACAGTTGAACGCCCTGGCTGGGCATGAGTGTGCACACGGTACCTAATGGGTGAGAATGCTGTCCCGTCCAGTCCATACCTACGCCATGTCCTTACAAAGACAATTAGATTCACAGGTGATGTATCCACAGGGCTTGACAGGGACTTCTCAACTCCATCTTAGGGTCAATGTGTCACTTTCCTTAGCCTAGGTGGGGCCCCAGGTATCACAACCTTGGGGCTGGCACTACCTGGAGGGTGTTGCTTACCTGAGTGCGTTAGAGAGGATGTCCGCTCACGCTTGACAGGAGGGCAGTAGTTTCCATCCTCATGGTCAGAATCTAGACACAGAGGGTGGAGTCAGAGTGTTGAAGTTTGCTTCCAGGATTTGGCTCATGTTCTAGAGATTTCCTTACCTTCTCCGGCTTCCGGACTGGAGCTGCCAGCAGATCTCTGCAATGAGAGCAAACAAGTGGTGAGAGGCTCCAAGTGTACCAAACCTTCGCCCTGCCAGAGGCTAAGGATGACCCTACATACGTCAGGTCCAATGATCCATGGGCCACCTTCCCCACAGGCAGCACAACCCTCCCAGGCCTGCCTAGTGCATCAGCACGTCCCTCAGCACGGCCTAGTCCACACTAGTGGGGACTAGGGCACCCTACAACATTCTACAGCACATATGCACGCCTGCTCCTAGGCTATCAGTTCCAGTACAAGCAAGCTCTGATGTCTGGGTCAAAATGCTCAGAGATGTGCCAGGCTGCTGGGATCCTTCTTCAACTAGAAAGATGGTCCATGGCCCTCCGGTCCCAGCCTGGCATTAAGGTTGTGAATTGCTAGCTGAGATCAGGAGCTCAGCTCCTGCCCAACACAGTCCCAACTTGTGTCCACATTTAGTACTGTGTTATCCTTTAGACCCCAAAGTCAGAAGCAAAGGCCAATAGTGGACCCACACCCCTGGTGGACGCTGGCCGTTTAGGAAGGCACAAGAGCACATTTCCCTAGAGTCCTAAAGTGCTTTGGGCTCAAGCTGAACCAAACGGGGGATACTGCCTTCAAGCTGCCAAGATCCCATGCAATCAATAAACCCAAAGAACACCAGCAGAGGAGGCTGGTGAGATGGCTCAGTGGGTAAGAGCACCGAGTGCTCTTCCGAAGGTCATGAGTTCAAATCCCAATAACCACCCGTAATGAGATCTGACACCCTCTTCAGGTGCGTCTGAAGACAGCTACAGTGTACTTATAATACATACATAATAAATTTAAAAAAAAAAAGAAAGGAAAGAACACCAGCAGAGACCCTCCCGCTGTGGACCCTGGACCACTTTCCCATAAATGGCCAGAAAGCCAGCACTTTTGGCTCACAGGTCCCATTCCCTCACTCTTGCTTATAATCCTATAACAATGTAAACACTGGCTTAGCTCAGGAGCTGCAACCAGGTAGTGGGCTGGAACCTACAGCAATGAGCCCAGAAAGGGTGAATATTTACTCAATGACACACAGTAAATCTCTAGCAGACTAGCACCCTGACCTACATACTCTCCTTAGTACAAGCTCACAGCCTGGCTCTTTGCCAAGATAAGCAAGCTCATCTTTCTCCATCCTGGAGCTGTTCGCGCACTCACAGAATAGGAACAGTGATGGTCCCCCGACAGGTCCCCACTTCCACCCGGAGGCCTTGTCACTGGGACAAACCCAGGCTCTGCCATCCACATGATGTCAGATCTCTTGGGGGTTGCAGAGGACACCAGGAAAAGGGTCCTGAGCCCAGGGCTCAGTGACTTTGCACCATGTGGGGTCACATCTGATCCAAAGCTGCCCCACGAGGCTCAGCTGCTCCTCAGTCTGGCCTTGGGACGACCACAGGCCCTCTAAGAGCTGCCCACAGGATCATGGAGGCCGCCTGCCTAAGGAGACACACGCACGGCTGTCCTGGAGGAAAGAGTCTTCAGGATGGACAGAGTGGAGGGAGGCTGCGGCTTCTCAGGGGCCCAGGGGCTCTCGCGTGACCACAGCAGGAGGAGGTCTGCTGTGTAACGCTTCCTATCACCTTGGCCCCATGGCCACATCAGCACAGCTCTACACATCCTCACACGTGATGGCCACCTTGTTGCTGCTCAGCTTCATCAAGGAAGTAGGTTCTTAGGATCCACGTGGGATGTCACTGGTGCATGTGGGGACGAAAGTTTCCCAGAAGAAGCAGTCCCACTGCTTCAAGGACAAGGACACACCGAGAAACACAGGTTGCCTGAGGTATCCATCTCACTAACCAGGGACCCAAGGAGAAAGGTCAGGCCAGCATTCCAACAGATCCTTGGATACATGGAGGAGGCTCACAGAGTGATTCTTACCCACAGCTTCGGACTGGCTCAGTTCTGCCAGCAAGGGGCACAGGAACCACAGAAGTGGGAGGTGGAAGCAAGATAATTATGAGTACAAAGCCAGCCGGAGCTACTTGAGACCCTGCCTCAGAAAAATCCTAAAACAAAGTATGAACCTAGCTGATCTTGGCAGAAGTGCTGGGCACAGGTACTTCTGTGTGCTATGAGGTGGCCAACTGACCATCAAAGAGGCCGCCCGGAAGGCTGGAGAGACGGTTCAGGGGTCAAGGGCACTGACTGCTCTTTACAGGATGCTACTCACAACCACCTGTACCTTCAGTTTCAGGAGCATCTGGCCTGCCTGGCCACAGAACTGACATGCACATCTCCCACACATGTACACGCAACTAAAAATCATATATACATTTTATTAATTACATATATTTAAGTAAATATATATAGAAAGAGATGCCACCCTCAAGAACATAAACAGTCACCCTCAAGGCTGGCATTGCCCCAAGGGCTGTGAGCAATGTGGGGGCTCAGGTGCATAGCATGGTCTACCCACAACCTCCAGGACAGCAAGCTGCTCAAGGCTCTCACCCAATACACACTGGAAGTGTGGCATGGAGTACAGACAGACTGGGGTGATGGAGGAGCTCTCTGGGCAGCCAAGTGGCCCTCTGAACTGAGACTTAGGGCACAGCAGATAAAAGCCCACTCTGCAGCACAGGGACTGGTGAGCTCAGCCTGGTGTCCCCAGGATCAGATGCCACCCAACTGCACTTACAGCCCAATTCTCCCAAATTATAGTGCGTCTATGCAGTGTGCCAGCTACAAGACTACTTTTGGCAGACAGTCCAACTTCCCACTGAGAGCCCTATGCCAGCCCGGTGGCTCAGTGCTGTCACCAAATGGTAATGATGGTGCTGTTCCAGCCACTGTGAAGCAGGGATGGGGATGACCTCCAGCTCCCCTTATCTGGAGGTCTCTTTCCCTGGCTGATCTGGAGGCTATATTGCTCAGGCTTATAGCCGACGAAAATCAACACACAAGGCTTTATGGGCTCAGTTTGCCACACAGGATACTGGTTCTGGAGGGCAGCTACTGTCATGAGAGCTCTAGGAGGAACTTGCCCTGTGGCTCAGCCTAGAAGCCAACACCTGCAGAGCCTTGCACTCAGCCAGAGCCTCTGCATAGAGGCAAGAGGCATCTGCATAGTTCACAAGGATTCTCTGTCCAGAGCAAAAACAGAGCACCCTGATTCATGTGGCTTCTATTGTCACCCAACTCTTTTGCAATACAGAGGAGGAATCTCCCACAGTCCCTGGCACACCTTAAAAAGCTTGCATCTTCCTCCTCACAGCCTGAGTCCTCAAATGACAGGGCAGGACCCCAGCCTCACCCTGGGCAAAGCTTCTCCTAGCATGACTCAGTGTTGGGAACTGGGGTTGGTGTGAAGGGAGAGACCACGCAAGCCTACAGAGGATACAGGCAGAGCCTGGCTGCACTATCAGCACATGCCATGTCTGGCTCTTTATGTAGGTTAGGTGCTAGGAATTTGAACTCAGGTCCTCCTGGTTTCACAGCAAATGTTCTTAATTCACTGAGCACCCACCTCTGTAGCCCTCACTCATCTAGCAATAACACAGAGACATTTGCTGCCACTGAGGTGTAATCTACCCACTGATGCCTTCCACCTGTGCTTCCCCTCGTTCTGCTTCACTTCAGCTCAAGCTGAGTCTCTAAGCCCCTGGGCTCCTAAGACCCTGAACTTTGCCACTCAGATGCAGGAGAGAAGTGGGCGGAAGCTGGTCAGGTCAGGAAGGGCCTGGAAGGCAACGCTGCTCAGTTCCTCTTGGGGTCTGTCTTAGTCAGGGTTTCTAGTCCTGCACAAACATCATGACCATGAAGCAAGTTGGGGAGGAAAGGGTTTATTTGGCTTACACTTCCACATGGCTGTTGATCACCAGAGGAAGTCAGGACTGGAACTCAAGCAGGTCAGGAAGCAGGAGCTGATGCAGAGGCCATGGAGGGATGTTCCTTACTGGCTTGCTTCCTCCTGGCTTGCTCAGCCTGTTCTCTTATAGAACCCAAGACTTCCAGCCCAGGGATGGCACTACCCCTTTGATCACTAATTGAGAAAATGCCCCACAGCTGGATCTCATGGAGGCATTTTCCCAACTGAAGCTCCCTTCTCTGTGATAACTCCAGCCTGTGTCAAGTTGACACACAAAACTAGCCAGTACAGGGCCCCTCCCATCTCCCAGGAAGCAGATGCCATCAATCACTGTGTAGAGACAAGAAGGGGCTCGGTGGCTCTGTCTGGTCAGTGGCATAACTACAGTGGGCCAAGTAAGTCCTTGCTGCCCCCTCCCAGATGCCTCAGGCAGTCTTGGGGCTGAAGAGACAGGGACTCAGGCCAGGGAATGGAGTGCAGGGTGGGCTGTGGGCACTTACCCCTGCCAGTTCTCGCACACAAGGAGGCTGGGCTGCAGGAGCGGGGGGCGGAGGAGAGCTGGTGGAAGCGCTAGCAGGGGCGGAAGGGTCTAAGGCATGCTCCCCAATGGATTCGGGGTACCCTGCATCAGGGCGGGGTGCCTCGGCCTCCCCCCGAGGCTCCTCTCCCGACTCCGGCAAGTCTCTGTGCTCTGTGGAGGACTGGGGGGGCAAAAAAGACAATTTTCCTTCAATGTACACAAAAGGCCACACTGTAGGGAAGGGTGAGGGATAAGTGTCAGGGGTTGTATGTGGTGTGGCCCTTGGGGACAAGACAGGCCACTGGAGAAGGGGAGGGGCCCTGTCCCTACCTCTGCTTTTCCGCATAGGGCTCTTGGGCAAGTAGGGTCTAAGCTTCCTTTTCAGAACTACTCTCAGCCACTCCAGCTAGATACTAAAGTGCTGTCAGTGGACACATCAGTGACAGGAGGGCCAGGATACCCACAGATTTTTGGCCTCTGGTTTTCCCAGGCTCCCACACACCCTGGGTGCAGGCTTATTTGGAAAAGGGCAAAGAATGCAAAAGCTAACATCCAGCAGCCTTTGCAGTAGACCTGGGGGCTCCAAGGGCCTCTAGGCAAGCACCTGTTGCCCTAACTCTTTCTCAGAGGTGATGTCCTGCCACAGTGGTCCAGGGCCCCAAACCCCGTGGCACTGTCCACCAGTTGTTCTCAGCCCGTAACTAAAATGGCTGTGGCTGTCTGCCAAAGAGGAAGGAAACGTTTCAAGGGTGTGACTTGCCCACAGGGCTGTGCTGTGATTTGAGTCTTGATGCCCAGGTCACCTTGAGTCCTGTGATCCAGGGGCCCTCTTGTCTCAGCCTCCCCGGTGGCTGGGACGCAGGGCTGTGTCACCAGACGTGGCATGGGTGCTACTTTGAAACATGACCCCCATCAAAAGAAAATACAACAAACGCAGAGCCCTGTGGAAAGAAACGGCTCCATCAAAGCTCCTTCAAGGCCGGCTGTAGTGGGACAAACCTGCGATCCCAGCACTCGGCAGGCAGAGGCAGGAGGACCTCGATCCAGGCCAGCCTAGGCTGTGTAGTGAGACCCTGGCCCAGAGGAGCGGAAAAGCTTCCAAAGCTTCTATACAGGTCACTTCTTGCCTGTGTCTCGGCATCAAAGGACACCATCAGCTCCTAGGTCACAGTTGCCACCATCAGCACCCACTGCTACTGTTAAGAGTAAAATTTAACCCCTTATTGGGAGCGGGAGCCAGGATCAGCTGACTGGAGTCACATGGAGGGCATATACTGTGGGCTCTCAGGGGCCAGAACGAAGACAAAGAAGGAGGATGTTCTGCCTCTGTCTTCCATTACTGAACTACACCAACGCCAGCCTGCTACCCAATTCTGGCCCTGTTGTCCCCAGGAGCAACCATACTAAAAAGCCAAATGCTCCAGATGCCATATGAACAATAGGCACAGATGCAGGGGACAGCTTGTCATCTGCCCAGGGAGGACCAGATGTCCAAAGCCAGTGATGGGGCTGAGCAGCATTGATTTCTGAGAGCTACTCCTAAGGTGCTGCAACAGCTGTGTCCTGTCACTGACAAAATACAGAAAGCACAGAGAAGGAGAAGCAGCTACCTCACAGGCACACAGAGCGACGGCCTCATACCCACACCACACAGAGAACATCCCTTGGGCATGGGGATGGAGAAGGGTAAGAGGACCCTGTGCTGCCAATCTGGCCACCAGTATTCAGGTGTCTAAAGTCTGGAGTCCATGGGGGTACATATCTGTCACCCTAGCACTTAGAAGTGTGAACCCAGCCGGGCAGTGTGGCACAACTCTAGAGGGTCCAGGTGACACCTGGCTATAGGGACCTATAGTGCCTAGAGCAGCATCCTCCACAACCAAGAAGCCTACCCTAGATGTCAAAAGTACCCAGGTTGAAAAACCCTACCAGGCAGGGATGGCATACACCTTTAATCCCAGCACTTGGGAGGCAGAGGCAGGCAGATTTCTGAGTTCGAGGCCAGCCTGGTCTACAGAGTGAGTTCCAGGACAGCCAGGGCTATACAGAGAAACCCTGTCGAGGAGGAGGAGGAGGAGGAGGAGGAGGAGGAGGA
Source organism: Montemys delectorum (assembly GCA_019843815.1). Lineage (NCBI taxonomy): Eukaryota > Metazoa > Chordata > Mammalia > Rodentia > Muridae > Montemys > Montemys delectorum. The sequence continues at coordinate 7,445 of JADRCD010167298.1, forward strand.
GGAGGAGGAGGAGGAGGAGGCGGCGGCGGCGGCGGCGGCGGCGGCGGCAGCGGCAGCAGTAGCAATAGTAGTAGTGTGTGAACCCCAGCCTGGGCTACAAATCAAGACTATGTCAAAATAAAAACAAAATAATCTGGTCTGTGGCTCCATTGTAGAACACTTGCCTCACATGTAGAAGGTCCTGGGTTCTACCCCTAGATCCCATGCCAATTTCCCACTTAGGAGGTAAAGGCAGGAGGACCAGGAGGTCAAGGCTAACCTAGGATACAAAGTGAGCTCAAGGACAGCTTGAGCTATAAAAGATTGTCTTAAAAATAATGACCAAAGGCTAGAGAGATGACTCAAAGAAAACCGGCTGTTCTAGAAGACCCGGGTTTGATTCTCAGCACCTACATGGCAGCTCACAACTAACTGTTTAGAATTCCAGTTCCAAAGGACTCAAGACCCTCTTCTGAACTGCTTGAATACTAGTCAAGCACAGGGTACAAATATATGTGCAGGCAAAACGCCCACATGCCTAAAATAAATTACTAAAAACAATGACCACCCAGCTAACTGAATCAGTAGACATGAGACTGTTTTTGTTGTTTTTCCAAAACAGAGATTCTCTGTGTAGCCCTGACTGTCCTGGAAATCACTGTAGACCAGGCTGGCCTCAAACTCAGAGATCCACCTGCTTCTGCCTCCCAAGTGCTGGGATTAAAAGTATGCACCACCACCACCTGGCTATGAGACTCTAATTCCAAGCATGAGATTTCTAACTCAAAAATTAATAAATAAGGGGCTGGAAAGATGACTCAGTGTTTAAGAGCACAGACTGTTCTTCCAGAAGTCCTAAGTTTAATTCCTGAAGACAGCTACATCATACTCATATATACATAAAATAAATAAATCTCTAAAAAATTTACTAAATAACTGGGCAGTGGTGGTACACGCCTTTAATCCCAGCACTTGGGAGGCAGAGGCAGGTAGATTTCTGAGTTCGAGGCCAGCCTGGTCTACAGAGTGAGTTCCAGGTCAGCCAGGGCTACACAGAGAAAACCTGTCTCGAAAAAACCAAATAAATAAATAAATAAATGAATAAATAAATAAATAGGCATGTTTGTGTAAGCAGAGACTGAGTGAGCGGAGGTCCTAAATTCAATTCCCAATAACTACATGAAGGCTCACAACCATCTGTCCAGCTACAGTGTACTCATATGCATAAAATAAATAAATCTTTAAAAAAAAAAGAGAGAGAAACAAACACCAATAAAATAAACAGTAGTGGGTAGACTCCCTGGTCAGGCAACACAGGAGGTGGCAACCTGTCACCCTGGGCTACACAGAGAACTGGCCACTCACCACTGCACAGCTGCCGATGCACCTGTCATGGGAGATGAAGGCTGGCAACTGAGCCACTTGCTCTCTTCCAATCCTGCACTACTGCCTAGTACATCCTGTTTTACATAGACCAAGTAGCCCAGGCTGGCCCAAATCTTGCAGTCCTTCTGCACATACTGGAGTTTTACTATTCAACCTTGACTAGCCTTGAACTCACAGAGATCCACCAGCCTCTGCCTCCTGATGCTGGGATTAAAGGGTACGTATTACCATGCCCAGCCTTAGTACTGTCTTTTCTGAGGATTTGAGAATTTTCAAAATAAACTGAAAATATAACAAAACCGACGGAGGAAGAGGGAAGCCGACTTCTGAGAGAAGCCTGGCTGGTCCTGTCTAGGGACAGAGGGACAGTGCTCTCACACTCTGTGTCGGTGATATTGCCCGTCTGCTTGACAGACAGGGCTTTGACGCAGCGGCCTCTCCTTACAGAGAGGTCTGGGATTTGGCTCGCAGTGAGGTAGAATAGACTCACGGCAACGAAGCTGCTGCCACAAAGATCTGGCAATGAGTTTGCTTCCGAGACATTAAATCAGAGAGGAACTAAGCTAAGAGGCTTTTCTCGTCTACAGACCCCAAAGATCAATAGTAGGTACCAAGGACTGTTAGAGATAAGCAGACACCATGCCAGGCTGTGAGCATTTGTTCACAAGACAGACAAAGCACCTCCCAAGAACACACCTCTGATAGGCACCCACAGCCAATGCTAAGTCCTGGCCTCTCCAAAGTCCCTGGGTCTCTTCTGGAGAAGAACAAAATTCCATAAGGAAGGCAAGGTAACCTGGGGAACAACAGAGTGTGCGGAAGAAGTAATTCTGCAGATCTGCCCACGTGCCCAGACTTGCAGTCTCCTGTCTCTGTTTTAAATTGTTCAAAGCATAACCCGGGGTCAGGACCTGAACGAGATGGTATCCTGTGTGGCAAGCACAAGCCTAAGCTACAACTTAGGAAGTCTCTATCTGAGCCACACTCCTCTCTGGGCAGTAGCTGGAGCCAGACAAGTTCTACTAAAGAGCCATCCGTCCATTAACTCAATTGTGCACAAGGATTCCTAACAGGAAGGTGTATTGTATGTAACAACAGCATCCACATCAGGCAGCTCACAACCACCTCTAACTCCATCTAGTCCTGGGAATCAACACCCTCCTCTGGCCTCCACAGGCACCCGCACACATGCGTTATACAAACATGCTTATATACAAAGTAAGTAAGGAGACGGGCCTTCACTGTATAGCCCAGGCTGGCCTGTAGCTATCACTTCTGCTTGGTGGTCACACTGCAGAAAAACAGCACTTTGGTAAGCCCATGACTTTGGTAAGAATAGGTAGCACTCTTGTTGATGCCTTGTTGATGACTCCCAAGGTCTGACACTGGTGGGTGTGCTGACACTTAACACCAGTGCTAACGCTGCCCCCCCCCGCAAAGCTGTACTCTGCTGGCAGGCTTGTGGCAATTCCCACTGGGACCTTCCTTCTGTGTATGGAGCCCTGGGCAATGGCATTCAAACCTCTGAGCCACCAAGCTGCCCCAGTACAACTGCCCCTGCTGTGGGTCTGCCCACAGAGCAGCAGAGGGGCTGCTGGGGACTCTGTGGGGATTTCAACACAACCAACCAAAGCTGCCTAACAGATGATTACAGGAGGGCTAGGAAAGTCCAGATATCACCCAACACTGGAGAGAAACAGTGGAGACAGACCTGACACATGACTCTGACTCCTATCAAAGACAGAGGATGCCAGGGCAGAACTGTTACTAGGTAGGGGACAGAAGTCCACATGGCATGTTGGAAACCACTCAGTCACCAAAACAAACCTGCAGCTTCCTGTGGTCTCCAGATGTTTCAGCAAAAGATATAAATGGAGAGCCAAGCGGCTCACCACCACTCAGGTAGTGTCACCCTGGCAGGGGATGGAGTGGACAGTGGCTTCCTTCACCTAAGTAGGCATACGCACATCTATGCACGCGCATCCATGCACGCACATGTGCACGCACACGCGCACCACAGCAGTGGTGGCGACCATCTGGCCAGCAGCAGCCCCTAGCTGATTACCCAGTGCCAAATCCGCCAGCCTCCCAACAAGACCCAAATGCACAGGGTTCACACAGGCTGGGAGCCCTGCTACAGCAGCCAGTTTCTGATGTGTCCAGGAGGGACAGATGATGGCCTTGAGGAAAACAGTCAAGAAGACAGTAGCACCCTAACAAGGGCCAGACGTGGCACCCCCTAGACATACAGCACATGGCTTCGGAGGCAATATGCCCTCCGAGAGGTAGGAGTCAGCTCCATAGACAAGGAGGAGGGGCAGAAACAGTAAGGAGATTATTCCAGATGCAGTGACATACACTGCCTGGGACACAATCCCCTAAGCCACTCTCCTAGGGTGCTTGGCATAGAATGGGGCTGTGTGCTAATAAGTTTATGCTCCATGAACCCTAAAATGTGCATAATTCTTGCCAGTCTAGAATTCACCAACCCCTCTCCTTCCCGAAGCCTCTCCCCTTCTCAGTCCTTCTGCCCTGTCTTTCCCAGGATGGGGAGACAATTCTAAGTCACAGTACTGGGATGTGAGACCATCAAGAGCTGATGTTCTGGTTCAAGGTAAAGTTCAGAGGCCCCATCAGCCTGGCCTTCAATGGCTTATTAGGTGACAGAGCAAGCTGAAGGAAGGTATGTATTCAGAGTATGCAGTGGTCCCTTACCTTCTGTCCTTTGTCCTTCTGAAACACAAAGACAGACGGTGCGACAGCAGGTTTTTCTGAAAAAAGAAACATCAATGTTTGCTGAACACTGCATGTTAATGGTCAATATGGCTCTTTTGTTCCTGTTAGCTAGACACCCTAGTGTAGTAAGCCAATGCGTGCCCACAGGTAGCTGACAACACTCATGTATGCAACACACACAAAAACAAATTTAAAAGCAGCTCAGAACACCAAGATGCTGAAAGAATGCATCAGGGAGCACACTAGTGGCACAGTCTTGTCCTTTTCTACAAGCACAGTACTGGGTTCAGGACTCAGGAGAAGGTGCAGGGTGCAAGACACTAGAGCACCATATGACTCCTGATTAAAAGCTGAGTACCAATTTAGTTTTGTTGCTGCCGCAGTCGAAAAGATGCCTCCCAAGTTCTGGGATTAGAGGTGTATAGCACCTGCCTGCCTGGCAAGCAGCTGACCCTCACACTTCTGCTTGCAAGACAACACCCCTAGAAACCCAAACAACCTGACTTCCACAGGTGCTGATTAAACAGGACTTCAGCAGCACTGACATGATGTGCTACCCAGAGGCAAACAGTGTCAGGTTCTGCATCTGATGGGACAGGATGTGTACCGGCAGTGCCTTCATGGCTGTGCTAAATCCCAATAGCACCATATGCCCCTGCGGTTGAGTAGGAAGAGGCCTGGGCACTTAGGAGGCACAATGCCAAAAACAGCCACAGTGCCTGAGATGGCAGATGTGCACACATCCACACTCAGCACATGTAGGGAGGGGGGGGGGGGGGGGAGGACCACAGGGTAACCATTTGAGAGCAGGCTTGAGGAGGGACACAAATATCAAGGCCATGAGCACACGGACAATACCCACTCACTCCTAAACCCACTCCTGGAGAAGCAGGACACTGAACTTAAAACATGCAGCCTGCTGACAGTGACACTTCACTACTTCAGTCCTCAAGGCCCCGTGCTCCTGTGACCACCTGTGTTCATCCACCTTACAGACCAAGCTGGCATCCAAGCACCACCAGAAAATAACACACCAGGCTCATGGCTCCTGTAGCTACAGCTAATACAAATGATGGCAAGGAAAGAGGCGAGACTGGGCAGAGGAGCAGCTCACCACAGAGTCTGTGCCAATTCCCCAGAGCCCTGTCAGCATGTCTGGGCCCAAGCTTAGCAGCTGGACCAGTGCCCATCCACAGCTCTGCCTGGGCACCCAGCATCAGTGAGATATGTAAGAAGCCAGTACTTTGGCCATCTTGGTCCTTTTCCATCCAACCCTGGTTCTAGGGTTGCTGAGGATGGCGCCTCAGTCCAGGGCACACTACCTCATAAATATATGGCTGGGACTATGTAGAAACACGTTCCCCCCCTGCTAGGACTGCCTGGACACCTGTCAACTATTGGGACTTACTGGGCAACTACACAGTGAGGCTGGAGCCTCAGTCCCTAGGTCCTGTGTGGGGCTGACCACCTTCAGATGTTGTTCAGGCCAGTCAATGGTGCCTGCTGCTGAAGCCAGCATGGGACTGCAGCCTGGGGAAGCCATTCCTTCCTTCCCGCAGAGGCAGCCCCAACACAGCCCCTTACTATGATGGGTATGTGTCCCCTAAAGAACAGATTGGACCAAATAAGCCGCAGAGAGCAGCATCAGACAAGAACAACTGTAGAAAACCCAGAGGCATGTTCAGCTGGGGACAGAAGCAGCCAGACAGGTGACACCAATGCAGACCAGACCCCCCCTTGGCCTAGGTCTCACTTGGAACCTTCCAGACCTTCCTTTCTTGCAGTCACCATGGCCCCAGGTGTGGCAGATACCTAAAGCCACCATGCTTCCAAGTTAGTAGATCCACCAGGAGAATGGGCTGGCTGCCTTGTACCATGGCTCACTCCTGTGGCCAACTTGCATCGGCACAGGGACACCAAGACAAGTTCCCAAATGGTCTGTGGCCAACATGTCAACCAAAGTATGATACCTAAAACCCATACACTCTCTAAGCAGGGCATATGGCTCCATGAGTAGGGCACCCACCTAGCATGTGCACGGCCCAGGGATCCATCCCCAACACCGCAGAAAGCACATGCAGTGGCACACACATCTGCACCTGTACCCCTAACTAGCACTGGGAAGGTAGAGACAGAAGGATCAGGAGGAGTTCAAGACGACTACATGACATATGAGACTACCTCAAAAACAAATAGGGCTGGCGAGATGGCTCAGCAGGGTGAGATGCTTGGTGTCAACCACAAAAATTAACTGGACTGTGGAACCCATATGGTAGAAGACCTGTCCTGAAGGTTGTCGTAAGTACAAACAAAAACAGAAGGTGCTAGAGAGCCACTCAGCCGCTGAGCACAGTTCCTGCTCTTGCAGAAGACCTGGGTTTGGTTCCCAGAACCCACATCAAGTGGCTCATACCAGAGGACCCGACGCCTTCTTCAGGGTTCCACCAACACTACAGTCACGTATATCAACTCAGACATGTAATTGAACTTTAAAAACAGAAAACACCACCCCACTTCATAAACATGACCCCATGCAACCCCATAGATATTTATTAATTGCTGTGTTCCAGAACTAAAGTGGGTGACAGTGCAGGCTATAGCTCGGCTGCTCTCCTCTCCAGGGTAGCACACAAAGGATGGACAGAGGCCAGGGCAGGAGAGGAGGGTGCAGGAACAACAGGAACCCCAAGGGTAGGGACAGGAGTGAGCCTTGAATTCACTGACCCACACAGCGCTTCACAGATGTTACAGGCCCTCCCAGCAAGCAGGTGCCAGCTTCATGGGCTCACCTGTACCTATTTCTCAGACTCATGTACATGCTCACTACTAACACACTACATAAGAGGCGGCAGGGCAGTGGCTAGAGCCTCACCTGAGCATATGGAACAACAAAGCAGCTGTCGTCTAACCCCCCAGAGGACAAACACCTGGGAGGAACTTTGGGGCCTGAGTCCACCAGAGCAGGGCAAAGACAGGCAGAATGGCGGAAGGAGCTCGTATCTCAGGGATGCCTCCTGATGCCTCCTCACTTGCCAGACAGCCATCACAGCTGATCAGTCACCGTGTCAGCAAGGTGCCTCCATCTCCTTACCAGAGGACACCGTTGGTAAATATTCCTCCAGCAACCTAGGCTGAGTCAGCCACTTTAATCCAGTGACAACAGTGACAAATGCCAACTGTCAGTTGCCGTGAGAACAATCTGCACTGGGCAGAGGCAAACCCTTGCCGTACAAGTCTCCACTTGTCATCACTGGTCCCCTGTGAATGCCATGGTGGGGAACGAGGAGGCCTCTGTCTGGTCTATGTGTCTCAGGCCTCCTGGCCCCGACCAACAGGGTGGTACCTGGAAGCATCTTCCTGTGACACTTCTCTGAAAGTTCATAGCTGGCCTGATAGAGGAATTGGGGGAGGCATTGCTTGGGTAAGCACGCCATATGTGTTTTCTACAATATTTCACCCTAGGCCCCAGTTCCCACAACAGGGGGAACAGCACTCTGCCTGTAGCCAACACATAAAGCACCTGTCATTCTCACTCGTGTTTAATGCCATTTTCCTACTGTGGCCAGGTACGGAGTGTCCAGGAGGCCTTGGCCACAGGGGTGCCCCACTCCTCAGCCTCTGAAGTGAGGGAGACCAGGCCCACTGGATCAGCTCCTCCACCCTACTGTCCCTACAGCCCAGGAAGAGTCTACTCACGCTAAGTCTGGCAAAATCCCAGTGAGCTCATAAAAGGGAAGTGATATAGAGTCCCTCAGTGGAACAAAGGCAGAGAATCCAGTGGCCCGACATGAACACAGTGAAGTGGAATCAATGAGAAGCTGGTGGAGAAAGTAGCCCAGCTGGAAGGAAATCTGAGGCCCCAAAACACACATTGCTGTGCCTGAGATTGGCAGTGGGAGTGGGAGTGTATTCAAGGCCTCAGCCATGCGGATCTTGGTGACTCTGAAACAGGGAAGGGTAAATAAGAGCTGTGTTCAAGTGCTTAAGGACATAGTGACCTACTGCAGGCTCCAAGGCAGTGTCAGTTCCTGTCACTGCAGTCACATCCAAGACCACATGACAAATCACTGAGGCCGTCTGGAAGTGTGGGTCATGCACAAAGAGACAGCTGCTACCCTTTAGGTAACCAAAAAGGAAATGCCTGAAGCAATGCTTGGTGGCTGGCAATCCCAGAGGTCCTTGAGACAGATTCTGAGGGCAGACAAGATGAGCCAAGAGCCTTTAGGTGCCAGGACCCAGGTCAGCAGTAGGGATGAGGTCCCAGCAAACATAGAGCAGTTGTATGCATGGAGGGGGACATTCTCACCGAAGTCACTTGAGCCTAAAATATAGAAGGCACTGTGGTGACCAGTGCCAGGTGGTGGGAGGGGCTGCACTTCCTGTCACCCAACACTGACAGACTTGCCAGCAGCCATGGTACTGAAAAGGAAGGCAGGCCACCTCACTCAGTCGGGAGGCAGCTGCCCCTCACAGTGTGTCTCCATCAACTCATTGCCATTCAAGGTTGCCCACAGCACTTACTGGGCATGCCGGATGAGGAATGGGGAGGATCATCACTCACAAAGCACAGGACCAGAGAGCAACCAACCCCAAGCACTAGCACATGAAAGATCAGCAATCCTATCTTAATATCATGGGAAGAAGAGGTCAGGTCCCTGCCCATACGAGGCACCTGATCACACTTGACTGGGACAGATGGTAACACCCAATAGAGCTCAGCTTCTGGATCTCTCTCTCTCTCT
>JADRCD010167299.1:0-19291 GCA_019843815.1 Montemys delectorum
CTGTTGAACTGCCTGCAGGCTATGTAATGTGCTCCAGGCTACGAGCTTTGTGAACTGTCACCCATACTGGGGTGAGTTTTGATGATGCAGCTGTCTGGTGAGCCATTCCTGCTTCTCTAAGTATCCTCTTGCTCATATTCCTCTGAGTAACACAAAGGCTCACCAAGTTGGACTTTGGTGGTATCCATATGGGGGAGTTACTATCTGGAGTGTGTGTGTGTGTGTGTGTGTGTGTGTGTGTGTGTGTTGCATTTTCCCAAGAAAAATGTTCTTATATATCACCAGTTAGTGACATTTTGGGGGGAGGTTATGCTGCTTTGGCTGGTACAGCCTTGCTGGAGGAAGTACCTCACTGGGAACAGGCTTTGAGAGTTTCTAGCCCTGCCCTACTTGGGGTTCATGCTCTGGTTTATGTTTCTGGACTTGCTTCCTGGAACAATAAGCCATAATAAGCTCTTGCTTTCTTACAGATGCCTTTGGTCATGGTGTTTTCTTACGACAATGGAGATGTAACTAATACAGCACATCTCTGGGTTTATCATTTTCACCATGTGGAAACAACTTTGGTCTTCTGCAAATGGCTTTTTCTTTTTGCCTATATTTCAATCTTTCCCTCCCTGGGGCTCTGCCTTCATGCATATTTGGTCCTTGAATGTCTCTAGACTCAATGGCAATGCTCACTTTGCTATATTTTCTCTGTTTTCTTATTGTTATATCTCTAGATTTGCTACACTTTTCTATATGCACCTTCTAGCATGCATTCTTCTTATCTCTCACCTCTTGCATCTGTTTCATTCCATCTGAACTCATAGGTCTCACTTTCCTGCCTCTTCTGTTTAATAACCCTTGATTGGATTCTACACGGGATTTTTTCTCTTTGGGTGATATATATTCATGCATTTCCATAGTATTTTTCTTTTTCACTGCTGCTTTTGTCGTTGCTGTGGCTGTTAAGAGTCAGTCTAGCTATGTAGTTTAGTTTGGGGCTTGAACTCATGATCTTTCTGCCTCGGTCTTTCCAGTGCTGGTATTATCATGCCTAGCTGCCATTAGACTCTTGCCCCCCAATCTGACACTCTGCTGGCTTCTTGGGAACAGTTATACCCTTCAAGTCTTACCTGCAAGGTGAGTACAGTGGTGGTTATCTAAAAGTTATCCCTCTAGAAGCCTGAAATCTCTGCGCTTGATCTCAAATGAAGGTCCTTTTTTGAGACAACACCTTGCATACTGTGGAAAGGTTGGTGTGTCACATGGTGGGATGTCCCCAAGCCCCCAAGATATGGTAAGATCTTTCACTGCTCATGGTGACTACACATATCTCCAAGGTCTTCCCTGCACAGGTCTTGCTGTTTTGCCATCGTGTAACACCAACTGCCTCACTGTGGTCAATGCTAGCAGGTATCCAGCCCACACTGTATTCAACCACTTAATTCCATGAGTGATGATCTGGGGACATCAGAAAGTTACTGCTTGTTCTCTGACTCTGTCTGTCACCCTTGTATCTAAAGGGTCTGTTATTCTTTGGTTTGTTTGCTTCATGCAGAATAAGAAGGTGTTCTTTTTGCACTGTCTTGACCAGTTATTTAGAGTCTCAAACAGGGCACAACCAATGCTCATCCTATCACAGCAGGGTAGGTGAATTGAAAAGTCTCCGCATAGTGGATACTATTTATGCTTTATAAAGAATGAATGTACCATTGACATCAGATGCAGCCTGATGAGGGCAAGTATATCAGAAATCCATCACAATGTTCGTCATTATAGGAAACTCATCTACAAACAAATCCAGTATAGACACTGGATAGAGGGGTGTGTGCCCAAGGCATAAAAAGAACTCTGGATGCCTGAAACATTCTGTTTATTGACCTGTGTTCCTGGCACTCACATGCTAATGTCAAAAGTTGTCAGATTATATGTATGAGAACTCCTACTTCACAGAATGTAAAATTTACCTGAATGAAACAACACAAGCCCTCTCCCCCAAAAAAGTGTTGACACCCAGCTGTGCCCCCCACAAAGTGGCCTTCTGAAAGGATCTGGCTGTCTAATCTTCCATCCTAGTCTGGCCACCAGCATCCCCCTCTCTCAAGCCAGTCATCTCTGAAGACTCAGCCATCCCTGTCTAGGGTGGGATTAGGCTCCTGAGCCACTGTTACTGTGCCTGTGAGATCTCGGCCCACCTCAGTCAAGTCACCATATCCACTCTCTAGACTGAAAGCTAGATGCTGCTATAGCTATCATGGGCCTTCCTAACTGCCCAGGGTCTTGCTGGGCTTAAGTACAGAGCCCTTGCTGACTTAAGTATCATTGATAGAGCATTCCAAGCAAGGCATTATCCATCCCTGTAGAATCGATGGGGCCTGAGTTGTGGCACCACATCATTCAATTTATATGGATGAGGCCCCAGACAAATGAAACTGTTTTTCTTACAAGAGATCAGTCCATGGATCTTAACAACCTATCTACACATGGGAGCTCAAGACAATGACTGGGGGTATGGTCTATGCAAGTTTTTCAGTCACATTTGCTTGCTATCTGCTGTCACTGAGCTTTCTTAGAACTAGGGGAACTGTCTTTCTCATCACAGGCTAGCCTGTACCACCTTCTACCCTAGCAGCAAAAACTGTACTACATAGAAAGAAAAGCTACTCTCAAGAGATCTGGCTGTGGCCACATGCTGATCCTACCATACTCTGTGTATGAGAGGAACATACATGTACAAACAGCAGATGCAACAGACTGATTCCTGTGCAAGTGAGTCCCAGAACATTGTTCTAGATAAGAGGTTCTGGGTTTTAATGTCAGGTTTCATAGAATGCATTCTCTTCCTTGAAGATGCTTTTTTGGCTGGTGTTTTATGTCAGTCACCCAAAGTATCTAACCAGGAAGCATATACCTTGTCTGAAATTCTTTGAGGTTTGGGAACTTCTGGATTTGAGTGATATTTGTTTAGGCAGAGTGAGATATTTGAGCATGAGGCACAAGTTTAAACATGAAATTCAGTTGAATTTTACATAAGACATAGAGTCTAACATTCACTTTATAGAGTCTATTTGGTAAACTCTCCCTCCTGCAGGAGATAACCTTGTAAGATCACATAATGACTCCTTTATCCTGGATGGTCTTTTAAAGATCATTTAGTGACCCCTGTGCCTAGTAGAATTTCTTGTATACACTATTTCAATACTAAAATCAGTTTCAGATATTGGATTTCTAGGTTAAAGGTACCTTAATTTGTGAGTGTGTGTGTGTGTGTGTGTGTGTGTGTGTGTCCATGTGTATCCTTCCAAAGACTTCAACCCTACATTTTAAACAAAATCAGATGCAGAAAATTATTTGTACCATCATATAGGAAGGCATTTATGGGAGGATGCCATGAGCCAGAGGAAGATGCAGTACCACCTGGAACATTGCCAATGTCACACCTGCAGTGGACCAAGGAGGGAAACAGTACTTAATTCCAATGTGACCACTCCATGTCATGCTTGGGTTTCTACTGTGACCTAGACATACTTTAGAAAATGTACTTGGGCTATCAGTGGATATAACTCATTATTAATTCCTCACATAAAAGTTAACAGGGAGTCAGGTACCAGCTGATGTTTCACATAACAAGACATATTTTCAAGGATATGTTATTGCAGTATCAAAAGGAGGAGGATTGGAAGTTCAAGACCAGCCTAGGGTGGTCTTGAACCTGACCATGTTTTGGGGAGGACTGTGGAAGGACTTTGGAACTTTGAGCTAGAAGAGCCACTGTTTGTTAAGAACTCTGTAGAATGTTCTGTAGGAACTTGAAAGATCATGTTGAGAACTGTGCAGAAGATGGAGACCTGGCCTATGAAATTTCAAGGGTAAGATTAAAGACTCTTATCAGGGCCATGTTGTTTTGATTGTGAAGATTCTGTGGTTCTGGTTAGCTGGGGCTGAAGTATCAGCTGTGATTAACAAGATACCAGAACTACTAAAGTGAAAACTTTGCATTACTGGGACTATTGATGCTGGTTAGCTGGAGCTAAGAAGTTAGTGGTGATTAAGAAGAGACCAGCATCATTGAGGTGACATCTTCTGGGAAGTGTTTTCTGAGAGTACAGAGAAGCTATGTTCCAGAGGTAGCCAAGGTTGTGCCTTGTGCTGCAGCAGGACTTGGTAATGTGTAAGAGTCACCCAGGTGGTACTGGTTTTGACAGCATGAAGGGGTCATGAAGAGCAGCTGAGGCTTGGCACAGTGAGAGGCCATGGAAGGTCATTGGTGAAGGTGCAGCCTCGGTTTGTAATTGATGGCCCAGGACTGAAGGTGTCATGCAAAGGAGTTGAGGCTTGGAACCATGAAGAGAGCCTATCAGAGGCTATTGGTAAAGTCTAGTTACAGCAGTGTTTTGGGAATGCCAGTGCCATGCAATGACCACCAAGGACAGCAGCAGCAGTAGAGTATAAGCATCTGGAGCACAGAAGATAAGATGTGTGCTACAAAGGGCAGAGCTGGAGAGGTGGCTCAAGCCCTTAGAAGAGCCCAGAAGATTGTGAGTGGATCCCAGACATTGGATGGTTAGAGTATGATTTTTGCTTTTGATTGTGACTGTGCCCTGATATTTCTCCCTCTTGAAGAAAGAAGGTATTTTAGTGGAGCCCACAGTTAAGAGACTTTGAATTTTAAAAGATATTGGACATTTTAAATTGATTAAACTTTTAATATGTAAAGACTGTGGGACTTTAGATCTTGGGAATAAATAAGAAAATAAGGGTTGAGGCTTAATAGTGATGTGTTTGTGTGTCAAGTTGACAAGGGGTCAATTGTACTGGCTGGTTTTGTGTGTCAACTTGACACAGGCTGGAGTTATCACAGAGAAGGGAGCTTCAGTTGGGGAAGCACCTCCATGAGATCCAGCTATGGGGCATTTTCTCAATTAGTGATCAAGAGGGTAAGGCTCCTTGTGGGTGGTGCCATCCCTGGGCTGGAAGTCTTGAGTTCTATAAGAGAGCAGGCTGAGCAAGCCAGGGGAAACAAGCCAGCAAGGAACATCCCTCCATGGCCTCTGCATCAGCTCCTGCTTCCTGACCTGCTTGAGTTCCAGTCCTGACTTCCTCTGGTGATGAACAGCAATGTGGAAGTAAGCTGAATAAACCCTTTCCTCCCCAACTTGCTTCATGGTCATGATGTTTGTGCAGGAATAGAAACCCTGACTAAGATAACATCCTAGGGTGGAAGGAAGAGAAAGAAGAACTTAGAGAAGAATAGAAAGAAGCAGGAAGAAGGAAGGGATCATGAAAAGAAGGAAGGAAGAAAGGAAAACCGGCAGGCAGGCAGGCAAGCTGCTGCGAATATGGGTGATGCCAGCATATATTTAAAATTCCAGAGAGAAAATGCAAGTCAAAACTACAGTGAAATACCATCTCATCCATTAGAATGGCTATTCTCAAAATACAGAAACAGACACTGGTGAGGATGTGTCAAAGGCACCCTCACATTGCACACTGCTGCTGAGAATATAAATGTGTAATTGTTGTGGGGAACAATACAGAAGGTCCCAGGAAGAATGAAAGTAGGACTGCCATGGAATCTTCTCATCTGCTTACAGATATTCATCCAAAGGAACTGGAATCAAGTATCAAGGAAATGCTGGAGCCGATGCTGATTGCAACTCCATTCACAAGTGGCACAGTAAGAGATGAGTCTAGGCATCTATTGTAGACAAATAAACATACACCATGGACTTTCATGCAGCTGTGAAGAATGAAATCCTATCCTTTGCAACAGAGTAGATGGAACCAACCAAGGAACATGCTCAATGAAATAAGCTGGATGTTTAAAAAGAGCTAAATAAAAGGCATGTTGTCTCTCACATGGCCAAATTGAATGGAGGATACTTGTTGGAATGCAGGAGGGGAGGATACAGGGAGGCTGGATCCCAAGCACCAGAGTACAGAAAGGGATAGATCCTGGTGAGCACAGCACAGGACTGGCCACAGCTCACAGTAACACACCCTGTTCTTTGAGAGGCCTGGAGAAAGACACTTGAACTCTGTACACAAGAGAGGGCTGAAGGGAGGAAAGGCCAGTGGTCCTGATCTGATCCATGCATGCCCTGGGTGCACAAATGGCAGTCAGACTAGATTCATACATTGGTGCCAAAAGAAAAAAGGATTCCTAAAGCTGAGATTCAGAAATTTCCCCATCTCTGTTTCTCTCATGTGAAAAATCAGGTATGGCAGTAAATATCTGTAATTCTAGCACTTAGCAGCTGAGGCAGGAGGAAATACCATGGGCTCCAGGCCAGTTTGGACTGCAATGTTAGATAATTGCTACAGTGTGGTATACAGAATACCAAATAGAAATACAAAAATAAAACCAGTCCTTGGTGCAGGATATTTGATCACACTATGAACCCCAAGATTGTGTTGTTTACTGGAAAAACATGTTTCTAGTTGTAGTGCAGCTGAGCCTTAGCACACACCTTTAACCCCTCTGCCCAGAATACAGACACAACCTTAGCACACACCTTTAACCCTTCTGCCCAGAATACAGACACAACCTTAGCACACACCTTTAATCCCAAACAATGAAGATAAAAGTTTGTAAAAAAGTAAGCACGCAAGTTTGAAAATGATGTGTAATCGAGTAGTAGACAAAGTGACAAATCAGAGAAAGATTTGACAGAATGGGATACGCCCAACTCTCACAAGAAGACAGGAAAGGGAAGTTACTTGAGGGAGCAATACAGAGAGAGAAAAAAAGGAGAGGAGACAGTTTTACTGGGAGAGTTTTACAGAAATAGGTTAAATAGAGAAAAAGTTAGACACAGGTGAAGACAGATTGAGCCAGAGAATGCGAAGGAACCAGAAGATTAAAAAAAAATTGCTAGAGTTAGTTTGAGGCCAAGCAGAGCAATTCAGGAGGAACCGAGAAAAGCCAACTTCAGTCAGTCAGCTTGGAAAGGAATTTGAGCTAGAACAGCTGAGTTGAACCAGACAGAGAGAGCTCAGAAAGAACAAGAAAAGGTAAGCCTATGAAGTAGCAAGTCTCAAAAAAACATTCTAGGCCTGGATTAGATTGCACATAGGCTAGAAACCCCCGGGACTAGGTCTAGGTGAACAGAATGAGGTAGTAGTAAGCCTTAGTTGGCAATGACTTCAGGAGAATGAAAGTTATTATTACACACCCTGCCTTGTTGCCAATGTCTGGTCCAGCCCATGGTAAACACATAATTTATGGGGTAGTTCAGAGTTCTGTGCATCTCAAACCACAGCTAATTCT
This sequence comes from Montemys delectorum, assembly GCA_019843815.1. Lineage (NCBI taxonomy): Eukaryota > Metazoa > Chordata > Mammalia > Rodentia > Muridae > Montemys > Montemys delectorum. The sequence goes on from JADRCD010167299.1 coordinate 7,256, forward strand.
CCTGACTACTTCTTGGTGAGTGGAATTTCATTTTCTATGTTATTAGACTGCAATTTAGCTGGTCCATTTACTCTTCTGGTATTTTGTTTATTTTTCTCACCAATCGATAATCAATGCAGACAGAGGCAGATCATGAAGGTGCCTTTAAGTGGCCTTATTTGTCTTGTTTGTGTCTCTTCTGAGCATGGGACATAGTTTGTGACCCTGCAGTAAGTCATGATGACTGGGTGACCACCATCACTCTGTACACTGTGTGGTAGCAATCAACATGGACCTTTATCTGATCACTTAGCTTCAAGGCAGTCAACAATTTATGGGAACATTTCCATCTTCTGAAAAGTTCAACTGTCTCTCACACCTGGATTCCACGCTTCATGCTCACCCTTGAATGCACTGTGCTTTCCATCCTTGCACGCGCTGCTAGAAGTTGCTGTGTAATCTGTAGGATGGAAAGAAACTAAGGAGAGCAGAGAGGGACTCGGTGACAGTCCTTTCTGTCACTTGGCTTCACATGCAGGCCCTGGGCCAACCAACATGGACTGTGGAGGTGGTATTCATATACACCAGTCACCTAGTCCTGGCTCCCATCTCGGATCTGCAGAAGACAGCCAGCTCTTGATTCTCAGTGATCCTGCGTGTGCCAAGCCTCACCCTTCATGGTGACATCTAACACACCCTGTGCTGATCCCACATGGCTCTGTCCAATTCAGATCACCACAAGGCCTCTTCTACCTAAGGCAAGGCATCTATATGTGGGGAACCACAAATGAACAGCTGTGCTTGCTGCTCTCTCAGCTTATGGATCCTGTGGGGATCCTCAAAGAAAGACCAAGCTCTCTTCTTTGTCTTCCCATTCTCTGTCTCCTGTGAAAATGGAACCCAGAGTTTGTATATATTAATAAGCATCTTATCACTGACCTACCCTGTAACTCTCCTCTTCCCATTTCATAAAAAATTGAGACCGGGTCTCATTCTGTAGTTCAGGCTAGCCTTGAGCTTTCAATCTCCCTGCCTCAGCCTCCAAGGACCAGGACAAGAAGCCCAAGGTGTACCCCACAATGTTCAGCCTTATCTTCACTGTGAATGAATCACTGATTTGAGGCAAGCAAATCTGTCTCTCTGGAGAGAAGTCCAAACTTCATTTCACGGCCGGCTGTGAATCAGCTGAGGAAAACCTGAAGGACTCTTGATGGCCGTTGTCACCAATCTTGTCATTCAGATCCCTCGTCCTTTCCTTCTTTCATAAATTCAGTGACTTTTGTGACTTATGCTAGTGGGGGTGGGTTCTGGTAGATCAAGAAGGAAGTGTCTAGGGTAGGAAAGGAAGAAGCTAAAGCCCCTACTCTCTAGGGATTGGGGACACATGGGCTCCTTTAATTAATAATTGAATAAGTCTGTTGCTTGGAAACCTGGGGTGATGGCTATCTGTGAATTCACAATCAGACACAGTTATTTAAAATGCTGAAGAAGACAAATGCAAGCAAATCACGGTGCACAGAGGAAAAAGAGGCCCAAGCACCGCTAATGTGCATGCCCCACTGGGCTCCGGCACATCTCTCGGAAGCTGTCTGGCATTGGTTATGAAGCCTGTACTTCAAACAAAAGTGTCCAAGGGTCAGATTCAAAAGGAGGCCACAGATTAACCAGGAAGCAAAGGCAAAGTGAGAGCAGCAACGTCATCCTAAGGCAGGAGCGAGGAATACAGCAGGGCCTCCCAGGCTCCGGATGATCATAGCTACAGGAATCTGGACAGGGTTGCAGCAGGACAGTATAGCACCAGAGTGCAGTACTCATAAAGCATGCTGCTGGTGAATGAAGCAGAAGGGACCATGACAAAGGATGTTTCACCTGAGACATCTTATTAAGCCAAAATATGAACAAAGACATCCTAGGCTTATATAATGCCACTGGCATTTATATTTCCAATTAAAACACAGCATATTATACATAAAGTTATAAATTACATAGATAAGGATATATTCTGAAAATAGTAGGTGCAAATATAATGTTGAGTCATCCATGGGAAACAGAAAAGTTATTGCACAAATAGGGCCAACAAAAAAAAAACAGCAAAATTTCCAAAAAGTTTAAATCTAACAGCAGACTGAAAAGCAATAGCATTTGACTCTCAGATTTACAGGCTAATGCACAGAAATGTGAGAGAAAGAAAAAAATATCATATGCCTTAATTGTTCCAAAAGGATGTGAAATGACAGTCACAGGTATCTAGAGAAAAACTCAGGAGGAGGTGGCAGCAAGGCCACAGCCAGAAGCAGTGTAAACAAGATCTTCAACTTAACTCAGGAGGTTACATTAAAAACAGTAAATCTAAAGATAGTAGAAAGAAGAAAGCCCAAGAAATAGGCTTTTAAAAATTATTCTAAATAGATGAAAAGAAAACTTAAGTTTAAACTGTCACAGGGATTATAGACACCCAGGGCTGAACCGTTTCTTCACTCTGACAGGGCAGCACGTGGGCACTAGGCTAACATCCTGGAGGTCTCTATGGAGACAGCTTTCTTTGAAGATGCTCACAATGAGAGACTGTGGGACTTATGTACAAAGAAAGAGGATGCTTAAATATATCAGGGAACAGATCATTTCAATGATAAAGAAAAGTCTCCTGGTGACTTTGGGGGTAAAAATGGGGAATTGTGCAGTTGACAGGTGACAATGACATGGTGGAGAATACAGGGATGGGAAGCAGGGGGCAGGATGCTGGGAACAGGAAGAGGGAGGTGAAGAGATCCCTGCAGGATGCAGGGAGCTGAGAGCTAAGGAACAAGAAACATGAAGCATGGAGCAAGGAGCAGGGAACTGGGAGCCAAAAGAAGGGAGCCAGGCTTGGGGAGCAAAATACAGGGATCTGGGGTTAGGCTGTGTCATGGCTCATGACTTATGGTCCTATGGCTCATGTATGGTCTCAATGGAGTCCCAAAAGCCCACCGTATCTAATGGGAATCTCCCAGAAAGATAAAGACAAAGGTGAGAGGTCAGAGGGTCAAAGTGAGGAGAATTCATCAGACCTAGGGGATATAGAGATAGGGCTCTGACACAGTGGAGTCTGGGCCTTGGATGAGGAGCCAGGAAGAAGAGCCTTGCCTCTCTCTGCTATGTGTACAATGGACAGTATCCCAGGAGTCAGATCAAGGCAAGCCAAGGCCAAGGAGGACATAGGAGCCAAGAAGCCAATTCTCCTTGATAGGACAGGGCTCAGAGGATAGACAAGAGTCTGGAGAATACCTAGCCAGTTCCTCCCAGAAGCTCTTGATGGCCCTTAGAGATGGATGGCCAATCTCATTCCCTTTCACTCATGAGGAAGTAAAGAATTCAGGAGAGCAGAAAGTTCTTGTTTTGTCTCAAAACCCTGCCTGAGGCCATCTCTGAGCCAGAGATAGAAACACTCCTCAAGACACATAAAAAGAGTCACTGGCATTTTCTTCATGATTAAATAAGCATTCAAGACAGGTGTCTAGGTACTTAACATATGTCATGATATATTTATAATTTACTATATGTATATATGTTCATACATATATAACTATCTGCATAATATATAAACTGTTTTATATAATTTTATACTAATTTCTACAAATACATAATAAATAAGTTCTTAGATGCAGCTACAACTTGATGAAAAAACATATGCATATATCATATACACCTACATATTTACATATGTATGTACATACATACATCATGCATATATGCATCAGTCTCTTTATGAACGATGTCCCCAGAAATATTAGTCCACTCTGTATGAAGCACAGAGACTCCATTCGTACCGCACACAAACTCACTGTCCTACCCAAGTGCCCACTTTTTACCTGTTATAACTGTCAATCTCATTAGATTTGAAATGGCCTCCATGATGACTTGGGGGCTCTGAATCACTTGACACATATGGTCATAAAGGCAGAGAGTCATGTTTGTGTTACAAGGATTTCTACATGAAAACTTTAGTTCAAGAGTATTCTGTTGCTTAGAGAAACAATAAACCTTGCAACCTAAGCCTTTGGGAAAGGTCCCAAAGGTCTCAGAATACAGCATACCAGCCCAGGCTCACTCTTTTTTTTTATTAGATATTTTCTTTATTTACATGTAAATTTCTCCTTTCCCACTTTCCCCTCCAAAAAACAAACAAACAAACAAAAACAACAAGAACAAACCCCTGTTGCATCCCCCTCCCCATGCCTGCCACCCCACCCTCTCCCACTTATTGGCCCTGGCATTCCCCTACACTGGGGCACAGAACCTTCACAAGGCCGAGGTCCATTCCTCCTATTGATGATCAAATTTGCAATCCTCTACTATACACATGCTGCCAAACATTCAGTCCCACCCTGTATAGTCCTTGATTGGTGGTTGGGTCCCTGGGAGCTCTGAGGGTACTAGTTAGTTCATATTGTTGTTCGTCCTAAGGGGCTGCAAACCCTTCAGCTCCATAGATCCTTTCTCTAACTCCTTCATTGGGGACTGTGTACTCACTTCAATGAATGGCTGCCAGGCTCACTCTTACAGTAGTTTCTCTTTCAACAATGTTGCCCATTTCATGACCTATGGGAAGTGGGAATCCCAGGTCATCACCCTATAACTGTAAGTGCAGGTGAATGAGTCAGCACAGAACACATTGTTGCTCAATATAGGCTGCTGGGCTTTGGGAGAGATAGACCATGACTTTCTGAATTAAACCTGTTCATTACAATGTAGTTAACACAATTTCCTAGTAAGAAACCACAGTTCTTGATCTCACTTTGCTACACCATGGTTCTGAAGGTACAGGGCTCTTCTGGGGTCTCAGGGACAAGTAAGAAAAGACCCAGTGTGCCTTTCAGTGTCCAAGGCACCACATTGCAGGGTTACTCCACTGTATAAAGATGCCTTGCAGAGCATCCTCTTCCTCGTGGGTATCCATTCCACACCCAAAACGTGGGGGTTTCTTTGCTATGCTAAAAGTAGCCAAGCTTAATGATACAGCTATGGCTGAGAACAAGAAGAGGTAAGCCATGCCCACACGTACCTGGCTGGGCCGGAAGCTTCCCCATGCCATAGGTAGACCTTGGGGAGGTTTGCAAGCTCCTGGGCGATCACACGCTGGGTATAGTCATCTTGCCACGTGAAACCTGTGGGGAAAGGAGTATAACCTGAGGCATGAATTTGCAAATGTGGATAAACTCTTACTCCAGACTCCTATAGAACTCTGTTCTTCCAGAAAACCATGGGGGCCTTGTGAGGTTGAGTAAGATCTCCTTTAGCTTTCTTAAGTCTCCAGACACAAAGACAGTCAGTGTTTTGTTCCATTGCTTTAAAAATTAGCACAATGGGTGTTGGCTATGGCTGAGAGACAAAGGAAATGGAAACCAAGAGAGACTTTTGTCTAATGCAGAAGATGGACCTTGTCTGCCTGGGTAGTTTCACTGGCAGCAAAGAGGCCCCCAATAACAACGTGCATGTCGTTGCCCAGCGTGCTTGTCCTACTGCCTTGCTGAGCATACCCACTGTTCCACTGACCTGGTTGCCATACCACATTGGAACAACTGTTTTCCCTAGCCCATCCTGCCTGAGAGCCCAGCATTTGGCTGGATAGGGTTACACTCTTGTGAAGCAATTACTGTGGATTTAATGTACTAAATCTCAGAGCCAATTACATTATATTTACACTCAAATGTTGTGACAAAGAGCTTTATAACAAGAGGAAGTAGTTATGAAGGCAAAAATCCATGCGATTGTGCATTAATTACATGCACTGTGGATCACATGATAATTATTCTCAGAATTACCAAATAACTCCCAAGAATAATTATTATGCAATTTGTACATTTTAGATCTTACGGTAACGCTTTCACACTTAGAGCTACCCCATGCAATTATCCATAATTATCTAATCACTAAGCATCACATAATTACAGAGGTATATTTTTATGCTCTGTGCAAAAAACAAGTTACAAAGCCTTCAGGACAGCTCTGTATATGTATGTGTTTGCATACATGTGACTGTGTTTTCATGTGTGATGATCATGCATATGAGTGTATATGTGTATGCATGGGAGGGTATATGTGCACATTTGGGTATGTGTACATATTTGTGTGCATGTGTGTATATGTAACTAGTGTAGTAATGAAGTCTAGAGCATACAGTCTGGATGAAGTTTAAAATATAGAGAGGTAGTTTTCATGAACATATTTAATCATTGTTAATGCAAATGTGAATTGTTAAAGCTTACAGATGGCAAGAATCAAATGACTGGCACATCTTAAGTCCCAGGAGGCCCAATGGTGAAAATACCAGGAGGACTCTGGTTTCAGCCCTAGGTCCTTCAGAGCATCTCTCTGTGGAAGGTAAGTCACTGCAGGGAATTCAGACTAATCCATATAGTTTGCAATGTTTGGTGGTGAAGGCATCAGAAAAGCAGGTTCTTGGCCAGGCATGCTTCTGAGTCCCCCTCTGTCCATTCCCAGGAGCATTCTCAATGGAAAACACTTTGCAATATTAACTCAACAGCTAGCTAGCATTTGGGGTTTAAAAAATAAGCATATTTTAAACATGCTTCCCCAAGGACAATCTTACTATTAATATTTATCAGGCAACAGATACTTGAGAGCATAAAGGAACTTTGCATGAAAAACTTTCATTAAAAATGGCATCTTCTGGGCTGTGAGATGACTTGGTTGGTAAAGTGCACAGCTTGCATATTCAAGGGTCTGTTTGATCTAGAGAACCTGCATTTAAAAAGCTGGACATGAGAGCATATGTTTAGAACCCCAGAATTAAGGAGGTAGAAACAGGGATTCTTGGGGCTCACTGGAAAGTCTAGCTGGCAGTCAAGTTTCGGGCCAATGACAGACTCAACTCCAACTTTAAAAGCAGGAGAGGTTGCTCCTGAGAAATATCACCAAAGGCTGTCCTCTGACTTCCTATGCACACACATGCACAACATGTGCACCTACACATACAGACACATAAGTCCATACACACACTCACAAACACATATAAGTAGTGTTTTAGATCTAAAGAGCACACTACTTGAACATAGTGCTGCATGTGCTGAGTGTTCTGATAGGACTTCAGGAGCATGATGGCCAGGGTGTAGTCAGCTGCAAAGGCAGTCTGAAAGGGATCTGGACCCCAGCCCAGACTTCTAAGCTTTCATCTGAGCAAAAAGTATTTATGTGTTGGAAAGAAAATGGACTTAGCATCACTCTGAACTACCAAAGAAACAAAGTACCCTGGAAGAGAGGACCCATCTGCATGAGGCTGAGAAGATGGTCCATGTGCAGGAAAGTAGAAGACTAAATGTCTCCTGTTCATGCATTGACAACCTCTAGCAATCATAGATATGGAGGGCCAAAGGTAGAGAGAACACATGAAGAAGGAGCCTACAGCAAAGCTTCATGCCCTTACTCTAGGTGCCCAGATGTAGAGCTAAAGACACCAACTGATAAATGCCCTGTGTGCAGGCAAAAAAGCTCCAGATAAAACTACTTCTCTCATCCCATAAAGACCAAAGAGTAATAGACAGTGATGGACTCTAAAAGAAAGTACAGTCTCTCAACCCACCTTCCTGGCTGGAAATCCTAGGATTACTTATTGCCATTCCCATGATGAAGTATCTCTACACCACTACTCAGCTTATCCTGCACCCATCCATGATATATGGTAGAACTAGAAGCTGGAACCCACACATGCACCCTCAGATGCAGAAGAATTCAGAGGGATCTGAACTTCTTCCGGTAACTGTTTGCTACAAGGAATGATCTTCCCTATCTCACAGAACAGCACCAGTTAAAGCTGGTTAGAGGACAAAGTTCAAATAGAACCTAGGCTCTCATATGAAATGACACATATTTTCATGGGATGTCACTGGTCCCACCAAAATCCCAAGCAGAGTGAAGGGACACCAGCACTGGGATAGCACATGTGGCAACAGTCAGATGAAGATTTAAAGAAGCCGTAGCTTCAGTGAGCAACTGTGAAGCCTCGTGTGAAGTAAAGGAGGAAGTGGGGAGTCTCAGAAAACATGGGGGTGGTATAAAAATGATAAAAATGGAAGGATCATGATCAAAGTCAACAATAAGTGAATAGTTCTGTAGGTGTATGCTTCTTGGATGAAAAGGGAAGAAGAGTTGGTGAACTTAGAGATGGAGCAATAGATAAATACTGAGCAAACAGTGAGAAGAGCCTGGGAGTTTCTGGGGCCATAACCAAATCTTTATCATCCGTGCCACAAAAAGACTTGAGGGGAGAAGAAATACGGCAGGATGGAAAAGCCACTTACAAAAGTGAGAGCTAAAAGTGTCTCCATTTAGACAAGAGACATCGAGTTAACAATTACAGAAGCTGGGGCTGGAGGGACGGCCAAGTGTTTAAGAGCATTTGCTGCTCCTCCAGAAGATCAGAGTTCCGTTCCCAGAACCCACACCTGATGGCTAACCACTGTCTGTAGCTCCAGCTCCAGGGGACCCAAATCTAATGCCCCTATCTTGCATCTATAGGTATCCACTTGTAATAGACACATATATACATATAAATAAAAATAAAATAAATCATATATAAATGCTATGAGATGAAACCTAAAAACTAGAAATTTCTCATTTAATTTTTTGAAGAACCTGAGCACACCCCATGAATAGCAGACCCCACTTCTTCCAAGACTCATTGTGATGGTTTATATGTGCTTGGCCCAGGGAGTGGCACTATTAGGAAGTGTGCCTTTGTTGGAGTGGGTGTGTCACTGTGGGCGTGGGCTTTGAGACCTTACTCCTAGCTGCCTGGAAGCCAGTATTCTGCTAGCAGCCTTCAAAAGAAGATGTAGAACTCTTAGCTCCTCCTGTACCATGCCTGCCTGGATGCTGCCATGTTCCTACCCTGGCGATAATGGACTGAACCTTTGAACCTGTAAGCCAGCCCCAATTAAATGTTGTCCTTTATAAGACTAGCCTTGGTCATGGTGTCTGTTCACAGCAGTAAATCCCTAACTAAGACACTCATGATCATTAAATTTCTGAAAACCTATAAAGAAAAAGTCTTGATGCTGCTCCAAATGATCCCTTACCTACATGGGAAAGGTCATCCTCCATTCAAGGATTCACCATTACAAGTTAAGTCACCAAGAAGCAGCTCAATCTCAAGTACTAAAAAAAGAGAAGCCTATCCCTAGCTTCTGAATCTATCAGCCAGGCAGGAAGAACTGATTCAGACGAAGAGAAACATGCCTTAGGCAGCAGGGAGGGCCCTCTGAAATGTGGGTAAATAAAACACTCTCAAATGGAGCAAAATGAGTTTTCACTACTAGAGAAGACCTGCTCTAAATGAACTACTATGTAACTGCTCAGAATATGATGGAAGTGATGGAGGAAGGAATTGGAGCATCAGGAAAGAACAGGGAATGTGCACAGATCACTTAGCACTGCTTCCCCCAAGTCTGAAAAGGGAATCACACCTCAGAACATTCACATTCTCCGAAGGGTGAGGAAAGGGAATCCTATCAATCAGTGGGTAGGCCAAGAGTCATAAATACGGGTAAAGGAAGATACCAACAAGCTGCTGTAAGTCATGTACATGCATCAATAGTATCTCAAGTAGCCAAGTATTGAAGATACACACTCTGAAGCACTACTGATAAAATGTAACCCAAGGAAAGCAAAAATAAAAAATAAAATAAAAATAATAAAAAGAAGAGAAACCAGCTAGGAGTGAAGCTCAGTACTACCGCACTTTCTCAACCTGTGTGTGAGGTTCTGGGCTTACTCAGCACTGGAAGAAAAGAAGAGGAGGAGGAAAACAGGAACGGGGAAGGGCAACATTGGAGCCTTAACATGTCAATCATTATATTCAAAGTCAGAGTGTTAAATACAACAATGAGAAAATATTTAAATACTCAATACTACCCATGTAAAATTTCTAAGAAAATCATATAGAAAGAATGACATTAGGCATGTAGATAAACACTACATGATGTGAGCATTAAAGGGCATCAGCCTGGCCATATTAACATCATGTGAATGAACCTGCAGAGTAGAGATTACCAGAGACAGAACAGGAACGTGCATAATTGTTGATGAAGTAATGCACAGAAGACATACCACTCCAATCCTAATAACTATGTGTCAAACAACATACCAGCAGATATGCAAGGCAGAAATTATATCTATAAAGGAGAAACAAACCAATCTACAATACCAGAAGCAGGTTTCAAAATCACTTTCTTGGCTAGACTTTTCCTTCCATAGACAACTAAACAGAAAACAAGTAGTTCTGAAGCAGCCAACAGTGCAGTTGATGAACGCTTTTGGATCACTCTACCCAACAAGGCCAGGACATATCCAATCCCTTGTGGAAAACACACTGCAGCACACATTTAGTGTGGCTCTAACACAGTGAAGGCACACTAGAAGTCAGTAGCAGAAAGATACTGGGGAAATCCCAGACTTAGAATATATATATGTGTATATGTATATAATATATATATATATGTGTATATAATATAATATAATATAATATATATACATATATATATATTCCATAAATCAATGGCAAGCTGAGAGGAGAAATGAATTGACCTGAATAAAAATGAAAATGTAAAGGCATATCCATATTTATGTGTAGGATTGGTGGGCCTGAGTCTACTACTGGGCATGGCCAATTGTGGAAGCAGAAAGTTGAGAGTTTGACTGCTCTTATCTCACACAGCAGCAGGCAGGTGCTAGGGCTTGGGGAAGCACCAAGGCACCATTGTGGTGTGGGAAAGTGCAGTCTGAGATGTGGGAAAGCTGGAGCCACCCTGGGAGTCCTGTGGCCTGTAACAAGGCCAGAGTCATGGGGTTTACAGGCTCTTGGACATCCAGGTACCACTGGGAGTCTCAGAGAGCTGAAAATGGAGTGGGGGCACAGGCTAGATCTAGCCTGGGGCTGATGGCAGGGGTGGGAACTCTACTGGTCCCACGGAAGTTGTCCTTGGCTTGATGGCAGCAGGCTTGGTGGCCATTGTGGGTGGGAGTTCAGAGAGGCCTTCTACTGGAGACTGGACTATAGCTCTGTAGGCAAAGGCCTTCTTCATGGCTCCCCACAGTAATGAAAAGAGACAGTCTGTGATTCCAAACCATTTATTGTCATGGCAGAAAGTGGATGTGTAAACCATACCCCACTTTTCAGGGTGTGTCTGAGATTAAATCCTTTTGCAGGGAGGAATGTCTGGGAAGGAAAGCTTATTGGGTATCTCCTCTGGGCCTCTAGGTACCTCATTAGCTTAGAGAACTCTGTCTTGAGACTATATGACCACAGGTCATGCCTCCTTTCCTATTGTCTTGGTCTGAGAAGTTAGAGATGCCTCATGCACACGTGGAAGGGCTTATGTGACTGATGGCCTCAAAACTATGTGGGGCTATGGGGGTAGGGGGCTGCAACTACATGAGAGGGGCCTAGGGCCAGGAGCAGGCAAAGCTCTTACCATTCCTTCAGGGTCTCCAAGGCTTCAAGCCTTTAGTTCAACCGAAAGTCAGGCTTCCTCTCATGGTCTACTGCCCTCACATATATGGTACACAGTTAAGTCAATTCAATGAGTAGAATTTGCAGCATAAATGTTTACATTGAAGAAGAAAATTCTCCAATCAGTAACCTAAATCCCAAATTAAGACTGATATAAGGAACAATAAAATACACTCAAGGAGACAAGGTTAATGAATTTTAAATTAGAAAAAGAGGGAGATCTGTGACTTCTAACAAGACTGAGGAATAAAAGCAAAATTAGATTGTAGACTGCTCATATTATCAATGAAGTGAGAGATACCAGATGTTGCAGACATCAAGGTGGCAGCAGCGGCAACAGAAGAAAGAAGGAGGAGGAGGAGGAGAAGGAGGAAGAGGAGGAGGAGGGGGAGAAGGAGGAAGAGGAGGAGGAGGGGGAGAAGGAGGAGAAGAGGGAGAAGAAGGAGGAGAAGGAGAAGAAGGAGGAGGAGGAAGAAGAAGAAGAAGAAGAAGAAGAAGAAGAAGAAGAAGAAGAAGAAGAAGAAGAAGAAGAAGAAGAAGAAGAAGAAGAA
>JADRCD010167300.1:0-23207 GCA_019843815.1 Montemys delectorum
ATAGTGATGGACCTTTGAGACTCTTCACTCAAATACAAAGACTTAACTCAAGTGTCGACGACAAACATGCTATTTTTTCAATTATGCATGGGAATTGAGAAGATGACCCCATGGAATTATAGTAGGATAGTGGGAACCAGTAGCTGGGAAGATGGGCTGTGGTGAGATGAATACATAGAGAAGATAGTTGGCAGGCCTAGGGTGCAGCTAGACCAATAGAAGAACTTCTTATGCTCGACCAACAGCACAGTAGGGCAACTATGAGTGACAACAGCCAGATTTTACTTCAAAATACCTAGCAGACAAAATTTTAATATCTCCAACATGAAGAATTGATTATAGTCTGAGGTGATGGGTATGCTAATTTCCCTGAGGCGCTCACTACACATGGTATACATGTATTGAAATGCCACACTGCATCCCATAAATATGAACACTAGATATGCTCCATTTAATCTTTTAGTTAAATAAAAATGAAAAAAAAAAAAGAAACCAACCAAACAAATAACAATCTCACAAGTAATTTGGTTCTCAGCTGCCTTTTTCTTTATAGTGGACTTGAGGCCTAACCGTAGCTTACCTGCATCCTGCTCTGCCCACTTTGATTCACACTAGTTGAGCTGCCATTGTGAGTATTGTCTTTAAAGCCTGTTTACTCAGATTCAACCGGCAGGTACTCAAGGGCCCACAGAAGCTGTGGTAAAACGAAGCCAGGAAGACGAACTTGGCAGCATCACCCACATGTTCCTGGTTTGCAGGCATGTTGCAGGTTTATGAGGGCTTGTACCAAGATTCCAGAAACCTCCTGAGGCCAGAAGATGCAGAGCAATGTCAAATTCCCTGCAGGAGGTTCCAGAGTGGATTGTCGGTGAAACTTTGAAAGTGAAACCCAAGTTGTAGTAAAGAGATTTTGGAGGTGCAGGTAGCAGAGGCGTTCAGTGAGGAAAGCTACCAGCTCTGTGTAGAGTCTACTAAAGGAAGAAGTCAGGTGTCACGGGTGTGTGTAGAACTGTAATGACTGGCTACTCAAGGTTGGTGAAGGCCGGACGAGGCCGCTGCAAGCCTGATGCTATACTCAAACGCTGCAGAACTGGGTTCCCTGGGTGTGTTTGGTGTGTTTCCGTTCGTGTTTTTCTTCTTGTCTTTCCATTTGGAGTTAGAATGCTTCCTGTGAGCCACAGTATATAACAGATGTGTAACTCACTTTTTTTTTGCTTGTTCGTTTTTTTGTTTTGCGGCAAATACCTTTAACTGTTGAGCCACTTTGCTGATCCCTGAATTTTATGGTATTTTTTTCTAAATGATCACCACCAATTATTAAATATTAATTATATTTTAACAGGTGATCAGTTATGTTTTGCATCTGGGGTAACAATAGTTATGAAGATATAAACCTTAAAAAGCTCAGCACCCAACTCAGAATACTTCATCATTTTGTATGTTTTAGTATTTAATTAGCCATATGTCTTCTCTGATATTAAGTCTATAATTAATTATATTACTGTCAAATGTTGGTATTTGTTTATATTTTGTTATTTGTATGATTATCTTTTCTAATATTTTCTTCTTATAATCTTTCTACATTTAATCTTCAACTGTTTGATATTTTAACAATTAAGATCTAGCAAAATCTAATTGGTGATCCTCTTTTAAATGATTAATATCTACCTCTTGTGTTATTATAATTACTTCTTGAGTTTATTGCTATACTTCTTATTCTAGTCATTCCTTTTCATCTTTCCATAAATGAGGAAGATTTTTCTGGATAATATTATTTTCTATTATCTTTATTATAAGTTCTTTTGGTAGCTAATACATACATCTTCCTTGTTATCTTTCAGATGACTTCTAGCTTCTTATTCAACTTCTTAATTCTCTTTTCATCTCAATTGAATGTGTAATTATCTGTTTAAATGTGTATTATTTAGTTAAAATTATAATTACTGCTTTTATACACAAAATACTTTCTGACAATTGTTTTTGAAATTTCTTCATGTTTTTATTTTAATTTATGAATTTAGTCTTTTGTATTTGCTATTATCTATTAATGATATGTAATCTTTTCTCACTTGGATATAATTTAGTCATTCCACATTTGATGCCACTTTCCACAGTGTTTGCTGGCCTTCCACATGGAGGATACTTCAGTGATTTGTTTTATAGCTCTGAACTCATGTCCCTTAGAACCTTTTGTGAGAGTTCTTTGATAACAAAGTTTGAAATTGTTTCCTGAAGAGGAAAACTCAAGTGTGCTTCTCCTCATTCTAGAAAACATCATGAATCTGTTTGCATGCAGCTGTGGAACAGTCTTTCTGGCAACAAGGTCAAATCTGGAAGGTTCTCTGCTGGCCCCTACAGCAGGGCATCATGACCTAAAGAACACTGTAAGGCCCAGCTCTATGCAGTAGATGCTGTTAAACATCTTTATACAGCAGACACTCTCAGACATCTTTGCTCAACAGAATTCCTTTGTCCTGCATCCACTGAAATTAAACTTAAATTACCTGGAGCTTCCTACAGAGGCCATGGCCATGGCTTAGGCATGGCTTATCTCCCAGAATCCTATTCCTGCTTCAGTTAGACCTCTGTTCACTGTAACCTTTTGTTTTCTTTTGTTGATTCATCTGTATATTACTTTTTAAATTTTGATGTAATTATTACCTATCTTTTTAGCATAGCTATTCAGGGTACTCAGCCTGGCATACCACTAGAAACGGAGGATAGTAGAGACAGTGGACCCTCCTTAATGTGTATAAATTATGTCCCTGTCTCTCCCGCAGGAACTTAGGCAATATCGTTCTACTAGATTCAGGTTTCTCCCTCCTCCACACTGTAGTCACATTGAACTTTTGTTTGATTTTCCCTGAAATTGGCATGAAATACAAATTTCTTAGTGTAAGTAAAAGAAATAGTCATTAAGAAGGAATTAAAACTGAAGACACTGATCTAGGAAACAGACCAAACCAAGAACGGATTGGCCCATAGTAGATCTTGTTAGAGATAAAGCCATGGAGCTATTTCATTATTAAAGAGAAGAATAGCAAATCTTCTAAAGTTACCACTTAATATTTCAAAGCACATGAAATTATTTGCTAGATC
Source organism: Montemys delectorum (assembly GCA_019843815.1). Lineage (NCBI taxonomy): Eukaryota > Metazoa > Chordata > Mammalia > Rodentia > Muridae > Montemys > Montemys delectorum. The sequence continues at coordinate 3,100 of JADRCD010167300.1, forward strand.
ATAAAAATCTCTTTGACAGCAAATTCCAAGTACTTAAGAATTCATAAGACTCCTTGTCCGTGAATAGAATGAGCAGAAAGATGGACATACGCCCCATTGTAGAAGTCTTCCCAAATGATAATTTTATTGCAGATGGATAATGATATGTTGCCTCTCTTTGCTATAGTTCAGCAGAATTGTTATTGACATTTTGTTCTATTTTCTATTACCTACAAAGTGGCAATGAGCAGAAAACTAAGCATCCTTTTTGTAATGTGTAAGCTATTTTATCAATGTCTAACATACTGGGATTTTAGCAGCATGTGGTCATTTCCTCAGTTCCATTAACTTAAGGCTAATTTCAAAATCTATGATCTTTATTAATAAGGCATACAATGAAATAATAAGGCAGATGATATACTGCATTGCTCCTTATGTTGCTGCTTACATGCTTAGCACATATACACAGACTCCCATACTCACAGCCTCACACACTCACCTTTATCAGTGACCCAACTGAAAAAAAATGCCTGGCACATTAAATTCTTGAACAAAAGGGGGAATTTTGTTGATAACATATCAATGTATCTAACACATTGGAAATGTTTTATCTATTAAAATCTTTAGGCAGGCGAAAGCAGCTTTTGTGCCAAATATTGTCATAGTTTCTTTCCACAAACTGGAGCATCTGCAGAGAAAGAGAGTTCCTTTCCTTGAAAAAAGACTAGAAAAGAATAAAAAGGAAAAAAAGGCAAGTTAAGAATGAGAGTTTCATTAACTTGTATTAATTTATTACATACTAAAAGATGAGTGAATTAAAGGTGTGACCAGACCTGGATTTATATAGGATCATATGAAATTAAACATTCACTGTTTAAGGAAGTAAGAAAACAAAGTGAAGGGGTTCCAGCTCCTAGGCTGGGGAAATTAGAGAGGAAAGCACAGCTGCACATGGTAGGCCGTGATGAAAGTCCACCTTAGAACTGGATTCTTCAGGAGGCATCTCTAGCTAGAGTACAGTCTACTATTTAAGTCTGCTCATCCTAGTGATGTGGGAAGTGGAGAACACCTTGAAAACATCTGTCCCATTTTAGGTAAATGGAAAAGTGGAGAGAATGTTTCTTATATGTGTTTATTTTCAAATATTCTACTCTCAGAATTATACTTACTCCAATAGGGTGGCCTATTCTACCTTCGAAGTCCCTTTCTTAATTCATACCTAACGTCAAAACTAAGTGGTTTCTTAGATAGCTATTCCCTAACATTGTGGTCCAGTTTATCTTCAGTACTAGTGTATATATTTCCAACAATACTCAAGGAATCTCTAGTGTTGTAGAACTTTTGACAATCACAAGACAGATGGAAATCCCTATTTCATGAACTATCAAAGTGTTTGTGTCTCAACTGTCTCTCCCCATAAATAAAGATGATGCTTCTTCTACCTGAAGACATAAGTTGATGCTCACATCAATCCTGAATCTCCAAGTCTATCCTGTCTTGCTTTACTTTGTTTTCTGCATCCAACTTTGGGATAGGATATACTTACACTTCTGCAAATGTAGTACACTGACTGGTCTTTTCAGTTTTTAGACCAAATGTGTTCTTGTAGGATTTCAGATACCCTTACTGAACAATATCAATGTAATGAGGCTTACTCAAAAGCAGAGATTCTACTGTTTCACATATTTTGTGGCATTTTATGGAGCACTCAAGGCATATGTCATGTGATTTGAAGGCCAAAAGAACAGCTGAGGACGTATAGATGAGTCAGGGAGAGGAAAGCGTTTCTATGTTAGAAAAAGAAAACACTAAATCTGTTCTTCCTGAAATCTGTTAGTCCAATGTTGGTATTAATTACCTCTTTGAGGCACACTAAGTCCAGTTCATGTTTTATCTGCATCAAACCAGATTGTCTCCTGGGATTATTAATTATTGGTAGCACTTGATAGGACATGGTTTGGTATTATCAGAAGTAGGCTTCCTCATCTTTATACTTTGTTCATTTAATTCAACACTACTCTCAGCCTACTTCTTTTTTCTTTACTGTGTATAATAAATACTAGTTACATCATTAATTTCTAAGATTATATCCCAATTATAGGTTACATATCTGTGGCTTGTTCTAATCAATGAAAGGTTACATGGGTCCCTAAATGTGAAGTGGGGGGATCCTTCCTTTGTGAAGCACTAAAAGCCCACAAGGAGCACACTGTTCCTCTCTAATCTTTGCTATTTTACCATCCTCCTTCATTCTTAAACAAAAACCCTGATCTTTCAGGATAAAAGCCATGATGCAACCAGAAAGAGAAAAGGAAGTTTAAAGAAATAGAATTTTTACAAGATCTTCGAGTAATAAAACCAGACTTAAACTGTCTACAGGAAAAATTTTTCTTAGATAAAAACAAAAGTCTTTAATATTATCCATCATGTTTCTTGCTAAATTTTTCAAAAGAGACAAACATAGTCATAACTAATGCATGGATTGTGCACCTAGCCGACCCTTCAAGCTACTGAACTACTACTGCCTTAAATAGCCACTTATTAATAAAGCCTTCAGGCTCTGATATTGATACTATATCGTGCACCATAACAAAAGGACTGTCTTACCAGGCTATAGAAATAGCTGTATACAGGGGTTTCTATAGTTTGCACCATAAATGTGTCCATTTGTTAATGTCTTTGAACCTCTTTGGCACTACTTAGAGATAGTAGCAACCTTTAGAGTCAGAGGCCTTCTGGTTATTGATAACATGCCTTGAATATCGGGATTCCAGTGTCTTTTCTTTCCTCTCCTTTGTTCCTGGCACTGGAGTGTCCTGGATTCCTCCACCATGTCCTGATGGGTTGTCTAACCACAGGCCTAAACCAATAGGATCTATCAAAATGGACTGATACCTCCAAAACCTTGAGCTCAATATCAGGTAGTTCATTATTCTTGTAGAAAGCTGACTAACGGGAGGGCTGAAGCATATTATTCTCACTTTTCTCTCCCAGGTCCCAGTGTTCACTGTTTGTAGCATCATGAGCCTTACTATGAACTTGGAAATATTGGAAGTCTTAAGCTTACATAATCGTGATATGCCACATTAATCAGCCTTCTCTGTCACCCAACCTATATTTTTTTCTCTATCCATTTTCAGTGTATAACAGAAGCTGTATTTTATTTTCCTCTGATATACAGGGAATAGGATTGCATCCAGTGGTAACCTCTCTACATAGGTTGATCATTCCTCTTTTTCTGTTAGGAAACAGAGATGCTTTCTCCAGCAAACACATAGACTAGATCCTCTAAATTTACCAGCATAACAAATGTAAGAATTTCAGGGTACACTGAAACATGCTATTAAATTATTAACCACAAAGAGTGTTGGTGGTAGAAAGATGTTATGGTTAATATTTTAAGCCCTGCAGAGGTGAGCTACAGTGCTTTAATTGAGATCAGTGTTATGTGGAGGTGGCAGGAAAAAGCACCCCTGTCAAATGGCAATCTGTTTCCCAGCTTCTTTATGATCAACAACCTAGAAATCACAGAACCCCATCTTATGATCCCCTACCTGATAAATGACTTCAATACACACGAACTTCACATTAAATGAAAATGACTATTAAATTGCATTCAGCTGACATTGACTGGACCTCTGCAGTCACACTGACTGAGCAGTTCAAACTCTCTGATAATTTGTTCCTTTCATAACTCTTTGTTGTATTTCAGCACTGTGAGCTTAAAAGCCATAAACTCATTGTACTTTTCCCATTGCTCATTTCTAAGCAAAACAAAGCACATTCCCTCTAAAGAGAAGTCAATAGGCACTTACCTAGACCCAGAGTACTATCTCTTGTTACCCCATCCATATACAAAGAAGCAAATAACTTTTAGTAGTATTCTCTACATTTTCAGCTCTTCATGTTATTCTTTCAAGCTCTCTGATTCCATTAAGTAAAACTGAATGCCTTGGAAACAAGGTCTTTTGAATGATGAATAAAACAGATTAACTGGGAGTAGACTGACTTCACCTAGATTGCAAATCCTCATGAATATAAGAAATGAAGCACAAGTCTCATATTGCAAGAAGACAGACAACATTGTGATCATACTTCAAAATGAATAAGCTAGGATCTAGAAACACTATCACATATGGAAAAATCTGTAAAAACAGTGGTTTTTTTTTTTTTTTCTTAAGAAAAGTGATCCTGCCCTCCTTTCTTCCTGTGTATGTGCTCCCAATTGTAATCACACTGCTGGTATTTACATGCAACATTTGCTTATCCTTTCAATTTTCCCCAGAAGTTTAATCACCTGTCTTCCAAGATCCTATTCTCTGTTTGGACAGAATGTCATGTGTGAGTGTGTGTGTGTGTGTGTGTGTGTGTGTGTGTATAAACATTCCATAATCATTCAGGAATATGTCTGTACATGTGTTTCTGTAGAATGATCTATAATTTTTTTTTTAATGATCACCATGAATATTTTCCACTCGCCAATTCCCTCCAACATCCCCCTCTTCTCTGCCCTCTCTCACTGTGCAGCATCCTCTCAGGATGAATTGCCAGCCATCAGTTGCTATGTGGGTAGCAAGTACAAACTAATTTTAGCCTTAGTTTAACCAAAGCACTATTTAAATTTTAAAATCACAGAAAACAAGTTGCACAGTAGAGGCCAAAGAGAAACAGGAACGGTGTGGAGAGAGCGCATAGAACTGCCTGGCTTTGTGTTTGATCTAGTCTTTGATTCCCTCAATGATGAATGAGAGTGAAGTCTATAGTCCTGAATATTTATTATTCCTAAAGCACACGTCAGAGAGACAATATTTATCTGGGTCAGTGCACTTGGTTGGTATGGTGCTAATAAGGCCAAAAGCATGGCTCCTTCCCCATAGAAATCAGAAAAAAAATCGACTCAGAAAGAAAAGCAAACCTCTTCTACATTCAAAGTTGTGCTCCTAAACCTGGCCAGACATCCTGCAGATGCATGCTGTGGGTGACAAGTGAGGTTGGATGTGTACCTGGGAATCAATCCAATGCAAATGTTCTAGAGTTGTCTCTACACTGAGGTCTTTCTGGAAGCAAATGAGGATTTTGGCTGATTAGGATCCTGGGATTCATGTGCTAGATAAAGTCGGATATGGATGTCTGACATTGATATCTTGTATAGATTATCTGCACGATAATACCATCTATGCTAAAGTATATCTTGGTTGTTTTCAAGAATCATTTTTGTCTCTTGTACTACTTCCTAGATTCATCTCTTACCTGTGGCTACTCTAGCTTGTGGCCACTTAGGTAGACATTATATAGAAATGTCACTTTGAGTTTAACATGATTTAAGATCAATTTCTATCTTTGTTATTTTTGCCTTAGCCACACATAAGGGCTTATATTCAGTAAAGTAGGCTTCTTCATGCGTCAAATGGGGCATAATAGAGGTGCAGTGAGGATCCAGTAAAACTGGTCATAAAAGATAATTAGCTTGGTGCTTAGGAAATAGAAACTCTTCCAATGATTACAGCTCTCATTACTATGTCATAGGCAAGAATAAGAAACATGATTGGCTCAAGGTTAGACTTGTAATATTTAATCAGTGAAAATTAGCTCCCATTTCCTGCCTAGATGGCTAGGTTCTGGTGCTTTACCATGGCTGTCACACTTTCTTCTGTGTGTCTCATGTCCTCTGTCATTACAGGGCCTGTTGTACTCCCAGCACAAGACCTTCCTGGTCTGTGGTTTCCCTGTGTGTTGATGGCTAAATATGTTGTATCCTCTGCCATTTGCTTTGGCGTTGGCCTTGTGCTTCAAGCACATCTTGGGGTAGTTTTGTTGTTGTGTAACCTTCAAGGCTTATTGACGAGAATTTTATTTATCTATCCCAATACAAATATCTAAATGGCAGTGTTTGAGATTGCTTGACGTGAAGTATGCATTTGAAAAGTATAGAACTTAATTGCCAGAAAATGGAAAGCACACATTTCTCTGCAGTATTTTTTTCTTTTCTCACTCTATATCTAAGATCTAGTAAGAGAATGGCTGCTAACTCGTTCCAGTTCCTGAGGGACTAAAAATCTTCCTGGGTTCCAGACTCTCCCAGCTTGGCTAATTTAATCTTTAAATGTGTTGACTTACTTCTTTGTAAATCTACTGACACCATTAGAATAATAAAACAAGAACACCTGTTTCTGCTCATTACACTTATTACATGGAATACATCTCATACAATAAGCAACACAATGAGTGTGTGCCATCCTTACCAGTCAATGCAATTTACAACTACTTTATTGTAAACTTACCCCTTCTTGTTTTTATTAGTCTATAACTCTAGATCCCTCAGACACCATTTGGAGAGCTCTTAGACACCATTTTGGAAGCCCTCAAACAGTATTTGGAGAATATTTACTCTGAGCAAATGAACTTCATGTTTGTACCCTGGGCATCACTCTTAATTTATGTGTTGTAATTCCATTCCTTGTGTCACAATTGCCTTTGAAGTTGACAGCATCATGACCATATTCAAGTTGTTAAATTTTTAGTCACTTTTAAATGAAACAGAGTGGGTTTAATGAAAGCAAATTTGTAAACAGAGGAAAATTTTGTTGTAATCTTTAGTTGTATTCTAATCTGTTATACTTTTCCAGATTGAGTGTGAGTAGAGAGTCTGACACTATCTACATTTCATTAATATAAATTAGATATTTTCTGTCTACCTTTCAAGCAGAGTTCTTAATCTACCATCAAAGTCATAGAGGAGAAGACTCATCTTATTGCCTCAGGCACTGAGAAGACATGTGTTCCTTTTTAATATCCAAACCCAGCACTTATGGGAAGCTTCCCAAACAACTAGTGGTTCAGAAACACCCTGCCATGCTGTCAGTCTGCTCTGAGACTTGCACAGTCTCCAATTTTACCTCATTCATGTGCCCTCTCTTTCCTTCTTCATGTATCCTCATGAGATTTGATGACTTCTGTTTAGTCAACCTCTGATCTAAGTTTGACGACAACAGTAAATGTTCCACACATTCTCAGTATCTATTCATCATATATATATGTGTGTGTGTGTGTGTGTATATATATACACAATATTTATATATAATATATAATACATATTATATATTATACATAAAATTATATATTATATATAAATATAATATATATTATATATGTATATATTTATATATATATATATATATGATGAATAGATACAGAGAATATGTGGAAAACTACCACAAAAAATTAGGAGACATGTTAGATGCAAGGATTTCAGTAAAGATTGCCCAGCCAAAGAAATCAATCAATGGTTAGCTAGGCATTTATCCCAAGACTCTGAAGGTTGAGGCAGTGGGATTCTGAGTTCTCAGTGGGATTTTGAGTTCTAGGCCAGACTAGACTACAAGGTTAAATCTTGTCTGAAATTAGATAAGCAAATAATTAATTGAATAAATAAATAAGTTTCTTCCTTTGGAATTTCAATCCTTGCATGAGGAGATGAGTTTTTTGAAACTATATTTTCCTGAAATAACTACTGAATATAGTAACCAGCCAAGGCCACAACTTCAGGGTGTTTCTACCAGTAAAAGTATTACTTTCAGCATTTGCTTTTCAGATTCTTACAGATAATTCCTTAGAAGCTTGACAAAATGAAACACTGGCTAATACTGATGTGAACTGCAAGTCTAATTGTTGACTTGTGATAAAATGTCCAATATGTTCTCACTATCCTTTAAATAGTGTGAAAAATGCTAGGTCAAATTTCTTCATTTTTAAAAACCATTATATAATGAGTATTGGAAATGATTAAACACAGGATATAGCAAGATGAAAAAAATACTATACTTACCTACAACCTAAATGAGAAAGACAGAAGCAACTAATTTAGAAATACCTGGCTTCTTTTAAAAATTAGGTTCCTGATCTAGGAGGCTGGATGGGGAGGGGGGACAGGCCTCAGAAGTGGCAGGGTAGATGGCACAGGATCCTTTCTACCTCCCTCTTCACCTAGGAGGGACTACAGATCCACAGCCTTCTCTGCCCCTTCCCCACAAGTGGAGAGCCTGTCGCCAGGGTTTGTTCTGACCCAGGACTCAGGAGGGATGACTGATCCACAACCTACTGCACAGGAGTCTTACCAGAGGAGAGCTGATCTCCCAGAAGGGCTGATACAGGCTTACAGACCCATAGGAGGAACAAGTTCCAGACAGAGAGAGCAAGAATATCTGACGCCAGAGATAAACAGATAGCAAAAGGCAAACACAAGAATCTTACCAACAGAAACCAAGACTACTTGGCTTTATCAGAACCTAGTACTCCCACCACAGCAAGTCCTGGATATCACAAAACACCAGAAAAGCAAGATTTGGATCTAAAATCATATCTCATGATGGTGATAGAGGAATTTAAGAAGAGCATGAATAACTCCCTTAAAGAAGTACAGGAGAACACAGGTAAAGAGGTACAAGCCCTTAAAGAGGAAACACAAAAATCCCTTAAAGAATTATAGGAAAAGACAACCAAACAGGTGAAGGAATTGAACAAAACCATCCAAGATCTAGAAATGGAAGTAGAAACAGTTAAGAAATCACAAAGAGAGACAACTCTGGAGATAGAAATCCTAGGAAAGAAGTCAGGAACTATACATGCAAGCATCACCAGCAGAATACAAGAGATAAAAGAGACAATCTCAGGTGCAGAAGATACCATAAAAACATTGACACAAGAGTCAAAGGAAACACAAAATGCAAAAATTTCCTAACCCAAAACATTCAGGAAATTCAAGACACAATGAGAAGACCAAACCTAAGGATAATAGGTATAGAAGAGAATGAACTCTAGAAGACTTCCAACTTAAAGGGCCAATAATTAGCTTCAACAAAATTATAGTAGAAAACTTCACTAACCTAAAGAAAGAGATGCCCATGAACATATAAGAAATTTATAGAACTCCAAATAGACTGGACCAGAAAAGAAATTCCTCCTACCACATAATAGTCAAAACAACAAATGCACAAAACAAAGAAAGAATATTAAAAGCAGTGAGGGAAAAAGGTCAAGTAACATATAAAGGCAGAACTATCAGAATTACACCAGACTTCTTGCCAGAGACTATGAAAACTAGAAGATCCTGGGTTGATATCATACAGACCCTAAGAGAACACAAATGCCAGCCCAAGCTACTATACCCAGCAAAACTCTCAATTACCATAGATGGAGAAACCAAATTATTCCACGACAAAACCAAATTTACACAATATATTTCCACAAATCCAGCCCTTGAAAGGGTAATAAGTGGAAAACTCCAACACAAGGAGGGAAACTATAGCCTAGAAAAAGGAAGAAAGAAATCTTCCAAAAACATTAAAAAAAAAAAAAAAGGCACGTGAACAGAACTCCAACTCTAACAACAAAAATAACAGGAAGCAACAATTACCTTTCCTTAATATCTATTAATATCAATGGACTCAATTCCCCAATAAAAAGACATAGACTATCAGACTGGTTATGTAAAAAGGACCCAACATTTTATTGCATACAGGAAACCCACCTGAGTGACAAAGACAGACAGTACCTCAGAATAAAAGGATGGAAACAATTTTCCAAGCCAATGTTCCCAAGGAAAATGCTGGCGTAGCCATTCTAATATTGAATAAAATCAACTTTCACCCTAAAGTGATCAAAAAAGATAAGGAGGGACACTTCATATTCATCAAAGGTATGATCTACCAAGATGAACTTTCAATTCTGAACCTCTATGCTCCAAATGCAAGGGCATCTACATTCATAAAAGAAACTTTGCTAAGGTTCAAAGCACACATTGCACCACACACAATGGTAGAGGGAAATTTCAAGTCTTTGCTCTCTGCAATGGACAGATCATGGAAACAGAAACTAAACAAAGACACAGTGAGACTAACAGAAGTTATGAAACAGATGGATTTAACGTATCTATAGAATTTTTATCCCAAAACAAAAGGATATATCTTCTTCTCAGCACCTCATTGTGCCCTCTCCAAAACTGACCATATAATTGGTCACAGATCAGACCTCAACAGATACAAGAAGATTGATAATATTCCTTGAATCCTATACTGGCAGGTTTTGTGTGTCAACTTGACACAGGCTGGAGTTATCACAGAGAAGGGAGCTTCAATTGGGGAAGTGCCTCCATGAGACTCATCTGTAGGACATTTTCTCAATTAGTGATCAAGGGGGTAGGGCCCCTTGTGGGTGGTGCCATCCCTGGCCTGGAAGTCTTTAGTTCTATAAGAGAAACAGGCTGAGCAAGCCAGGGCAAGGAAGCCAGTAAGGAACATCCCTTCATGGTCTCTGCATCAGCTCCTGCTTCCTGACCTGCTTGAGTTCCAGTCCTGACTTCCTTTGGTGATCAAAAGCAATGTGGAAGTAAGCTGAATAAACCCTTTCCTCCCCAACTTGCTTCATGGTCATGATGTTTGTGCAGGAATAGAAACCCTGACTAAGACACATCCTATCAGCTCACCATGAACTAAGGCTGCTCCTCAATAACAACATAAACAATAGAGTGCTACATACACATGGAAGTTCAACAACACTCTACTCAATGATAACTTGGTCAAGGAAGAAATAAAGAAAGAAATTAAAGACTTTCTAGGGTTTAATGAAAATGAAGCCACAACACACCCAAACTTATGGAACACAATGAAAGCAGTCCTAAGAGAAAAACTCATAGCTTTAAGTGCCTCCAAAAAGAAACAGGAGAGCATATACACCAGCAATTTGACAGCACATCTGAAAGCTCTAGAACAAAAAGAAGCAAATTTACCCAAGAGGAGTTGAAGGCAGGAAATAATCAAACTCAGGGCTGGAATGAACCAAATAGAAACAATAAGAACTATAAAAAGAATCAACCAAACCTGGAGCTGGTTCTTTGAGAAAATCAACAAAATAGATAAACTCTTAGCCCAACTAACTAGAGGGCACAGAGATATTATCCTAATTAACAAGATGAGAAATCAAAAGGGGTGGAATCTCAGGGTTGTTTTAATTTGCATTTCTCTGATGACTAAGGATGTTGAACATTTCTTTATGTGCTTCTCAGCCATTTGGTATTCATCAGTTGACAATTCTTTGTTTAGCTCTGTACCCCATTTTTAATAGGGTTATTTGGTTCTCCGGAGTCTAACTTCTTGAGTTCTTTTTATACATTGGATATTAGCCCTCTATCAGATATAGGATTGGTAAAAAATCTTTTCTCAATTTGTTGGTTGCCGTTTTCTCCGATTGACAGTGTCTTTTGCCTTACAGAAGCTTTGCAACTTTATGAGGTCCTATTTGTCAATTCTTGATCTTAGAGCATAAGCTATTGGTGTCCTCTTCAGGAAATTTTCCCCTGTGCCTATTTGCTCAAGGTTCTTCCCCAGTTTATTTTCTATTAGTTTCAATGTATCTGGTTTGATGTGGAGGTCCTTGATCCACTTGGACTTGAGCTTTGTACAAGGAGATAGGAATGGGTGGATTTGCATTTTTCTACATGTTGACCACCAGTTGAGCCAGCAGCATCTGTTGAAAATGCTGTCTTTTTTCCACTGTATGGTTTTAGCTCCTTTGTCGAAGATCAAGTGACCATAGGTATGTGGGTTCATTTCTGGGCCTTCAGTTCTGTCCCATTGATCTACCTGCCTGTCACTGTACCAATACTATGCAGTTTTTATCACAATTGCTCTGTAGTACAACTTAAGGTCTGGGATTGTGATTCCACCAGAGGTTCCTTTATTGGTGAGAATAGTTTTGGCTATCCTGGATCTTTTGTTGTTCCAGATGAATTTGCAAATTGCCCTTTCAAAGTCTGTGAAGAACTGAGTTGGAATTTTGATGGGAATTGTATTGAATCTGCAGATTGCCTTTGGTAAGATGGCCATTTTCACTATATTAATCCTGCCAATCCACGAGCATGGGAGATCGTTCCATCTTCTGAGATCTTCTTCAATTTCTTTCTTCAGAGACTTGAAGTTCTTCTCAAACACATATTTACTTACCATCTCACACCAGTCAGATTGGCTAGGATAAAAAACTCAGATGACAACAGATGCTGGAGAGGTTCTGGAGAAAGAGGAACACTCCTTCATTGCAAGCTGGTACAAGCACTCTGGAAATCAGTTTGGCGGTTCCTCCGGAAATGGACATATTTCTACCTGAGGACCCAGCTATACCACTCCTGGGCATATACCCAGAAAATGCTCCAACATGTAATAAGGATACACGCTCCACCATGTTCAGAGCAGACTTATTTATAATAGCCAGAAACTGGAAACAACACAGAAGAATGGATACAGAAAGTATGGTACATCTACACAATGGAGTACTACTCAGCTATTAAAAACAATGGATTTATAAAATTCTTAGGGAAATGGATGGATCCGGAGAATATCATCCTGAGTGAAGTAACCTAATCACAGAAGAACACACATGGTATGCACTCTCTGATAAGTGGTTATTAGCCCAGAAGTTCAGAATACAGGAAGAACGACCCACAAACCACAAGAAACTCAAGAAGAAGGAAGACTAAAATGTGGACATTTCATTCCTTCTTAAAAGGTGGAATCAAATACTCACAGAAGGAGTTCCAAAGCCTAACTATGGAGCAGAGACTGAAGGAAGAACAAGCCAGCCTAATATAGCTATCTCCTGAGAGACTCTGACAGTACCTGACTAACACAGATGTAGAGAGAGGCTCACAGCCATCCACTGAACTGAGTACAGGGTCCCCAGTGAAAGAGTTAGAGAAAGGACCAAAGGAGCTGAAGGGTTTGCAACCCCTTAGGACAAACAACAATATGAACTAACTAGTACCCCTCAGAGCTTCCAGAGACTCAACCACCAACCAAGGACTATACATGGTGGGATTGATTGTTCTGGCAGCATGTGTATAGTAGAGGATTGCAAAGTTGATCATCAATGGGAGGAGAGGTCCTTGGCCCTGTGAAGGCTCTGTGCCCCAGTGTAGGGGAATGCCAGGGCCAATAAGTGGGAGAAGGTAGGGTGGCAAGCATGGGGAGGGGGGAGGCAACAGGGGTTTGTTCTTGTTTTTGTTTGTATGTTTATTTGGTTTTTGGAGGAGAAACTGGGAAAGGAGAAATCATATGACATGTAAATAAAGAAAATATCTAATAATAAAAAAAGAAAGAAAGAAAAAAGAAATCAAAAGGGATACATAACAAGAGACACTGAGGAAATCCAAAAAATCATGAGAGCCTACTCCAAAAGCCTATACTCAACAAAACTGGAAAACCTAGATGAAATGGACAATTTTCTAGACAGATACCAGGTACCAAAATTAAATCAAGATCAGTTCAATGATCTAAACAGTCCCATATCTGCTAATGAAATAGAAACAGTCTCCCAACCAAAAAAAGCCCTGTACCAAATGGGTTCAGTGCAGAGTTTTATCAGACCTTCAAAGAAGACCTAATACCAGTATTCCTCAAACTTTTCCACAAAATAGAAACAAATGGTACTCTACCAAATTCATTCTATGAAGCCACAATTACTCTTATACCTAAACCACATGAAGACCTAACAAAGAAAGAAAACTTCAGACCAATTTCCCTTATGAATATCGATGGAAAAATACTCAATAAAATTCTTGCAAACCAAATCCAAGAACACATGAAAATGACCATCCATCATGATCAAGTAGTCTTCATCCCAGAGATGCAGGGATCGTTCAATATACGGAAATCCATCAACGTAATTCACTATAAAAACAAACCCAAAGGAAAAAACTATATGATCATCTCACTAGATGCTGGGAAAGCATTTGACATACTCCACTATCCCTTCATGATAAAAGTCTTGGAAAGATTAGGAATTCAAGGACCATACTTAAACATAGTAAAAGCAATATATACCAAATAAGTAGCCAACCTCAAAATAAATGGAGAGAAACTTGAAGCAATCCCACTAAAATCAGAGAATAGAAAAGGCTGCTCACTCTCTCCCTAGCTATTCAATATTGTACTTGAAGTCCTAGCCAGATCAATTAGACAACAAAAGGAGATCAAAGGGATACAAATTGGAAAGGAAGAAGTCAAATTATCACTATTTGCTGATGATATGATAGTATACTTAAGTGACCCCAAAAATTCCACCAGAGAGCTCCTAAACCTGATAAACAACTTCAGCAAAGTAACTGGATAGAAAATTAACTCAAGCCAATCAGAGGCCGTCCTCTACACAAAGGATAAACAAGCAGAGAAAGAAATTAGGGAAACAACACCCTTCACAATAGTCACAAATAATATAAAGTATATTGGTGTGACTATAACTATGCAAGTAAAAGATCTGTTTGACAAGAACTTTAAATATCTGAAGAAGGAAATTGAAGAAGATCTCAGAAGATGGAAAGATCTCCCATGCTTGTGGATTGGCAGGATTAATATAATAAAATTATTATATTAATCTTGCTGAAAGCAATCTACAGATTCAATGTAATCCCTATTTAAATTCCAACTCAATTCTTCACAGACTTAGAAAGAGCAATTTGCTACTACCAGAGGACCCAGCTATACCATTCCTGGGCATATCCCCAGAAGATGCTCCAACATGTAATAAGGACACATGCTCCACTATGTTCATAGCAGCCTTATTTATAATAGCCAGAAAATGGAAACAACCCAGATGTCCCTCAACAGAAGAATGGATACAGAAAATGTGGTACATCTACAACATGGAGTACTACTCAGCTATTAAAAACAATGAATTTATGAAATTCTTGGGGAAATGGATGGACCTGGATAATATTATCCTGAGTGAGGTAACCCAGTCACAAAAGAACACATATGGTATGCGTTATCTGAGAAGTGGATATCAGCTAAGAAGATCGAAATACACAAAGTACAAACCACAAACCACAAGAAACTTAAGAAGTAGGAAGACCAAAATGTGGATACTTCATTCTTTCTTAAAAGGGGGAACAAAATACCCAGGGAAGAAGTTATAGAGGCAAACTATGGAGCAGAGACTAAAAGAAGGACAATTCAGAGACTATGACACCTGGGAATCCTTCCCATATTCATCATCAAATCTAGACACTATTGTGGATGCCAGCAAGTGCTGGCTGACAGGAGCCTGATATAGCTGTCTCCTGAGAGGCTTTGACAGTGCCTGACTAATACAGAAGTAGAGGCTCACAGCCGTCCATTGGACTGAGTACAGGATCCCCAATGAAGGAGCTAGAGAAAGGACCCAAGGAGCTGAGGGGTTGTAGTCCCCTTAGGACGAACAACAATATGAACTAACTAGTACCCTCAGAGCTCTCAGGGACTAAACCACCAACTGAAGAGTACACATGGGGGGAATAATGGCTCCAGCAGCATATGTATAGCAGAGGATGGTCAAGTTCATCATCAATGGAAGGAGGTGGTCCTGTGAAGGTTCTATGCCCCAGTGTAGGGGAATGCCAGGGCCAGTAAGCAGGAGGGGATGGGGTTGTGAGCAGGGGGAGGGAAGAGAGAATAGAGGTTTGTTTTAGTTTTTGTTTTTTTATTTTTATTTTATTTTATTTTTGTGGGGAATCTGAGATATTGTAAATAAAGAAAACATCTAATATAAAAAATAAAATAGAAAAATAAATAAAATACCCAAGGGTGGAAAATTAGTTTCCTTATAGAGAACTGGTTCTAGCTACTACTGGACAGCTGCCTGTTTCTTTCTACTGAGTCAGTATCTTGTATCTGGGCATTGTCTCACTGCATGCCCTACCTATATTGCCATCCCTCAGGCTCCTTTCGTTTGTTTCATTGTTTTGTATGGTTCAGCCTCAATCAAGCAGTTTCATCTGCTTTCCCAAGTAGTATTACATGATTTAGTTTTGCTAATAGCCACCAGATCATTGGACAATATAGCATAAGACCTTCAAATGATCTGGTTGAATTTCCAGTCCAATTCGACACATTAACATTCTTAAGCAAAAGGTGAGCAAAGAATACTTTTCAGTGATATACTCCCTGAGTTAGGAGCTCAAATTCTGAAACTAAATATATTGATGAAGTTCTTTTTAATGGATTTTATCATTAATTCAGGTTACCTTTAGGTGGTTTTCAAAAAGTCATAGGGTACAGAACACCAAGTATAAGGTACAAGAACACCTAAGTAAGTATATGTTATCCCTGCTACTCTACATAGATAGTCATAATTAGTCAAACTGAACTTACAAAGATTCATGTGACATTACCTGCATTTTCTTACAGAGGCTATCATGGCATAGCCAGTCATTCCCTCTTCCCTTTCTTTATATTGAGTGAACTTATTAAGAGTGGATTACAATTACCAGAAGTGAAATGTTTAACAGAGATGACATTTGGGTGTTTCTAATTGTGTTTCCAAATTACTGTATTGAAATGTATGTAAGTTATTGCTTCACTTTGTCTTACTCTGATGGGTTTAATTCCAAGCCAATAGTACATCACCAGAGGGAGACTAAAAAGTACATAAATGTTGAAATGGGATACAGCAGAAATATCACAGAAGGTCATAATTTTTCAAAAATCATAAATAGACTTTTAGTAGTTTTAGAGTATTCTGTCTCTCCACAGGTTGAAGTTATTCTTTACTCATAAACCAACTATGTCAGTTTGTGAGTTTGTATTTTCCTCTTTTATCCCTTTGGTTATAGTCATTTCTGCAGTCTTCCTTTATCCTTTAGCTTCCAGAGGAAATTGATCCTGCTAAAAATGACAGCTTTAAAGAATTTTTAAATCCAATGCTCATTTTGTTTACCAGAATCCAATTACTTTTCAATCAATGTCCTGGCTTTAGCACCTGTCTATAAAACAATAGAATAACTCTTTTCTTAACCTTAATCATATCACAAAGATATATATATGGAATAGGATCTTTACACTCTTCACTTATATATAATTGCAAGTGAAGATTGAGTCTAATGTTAACATGCAATCTAACCCTTACTTAAGTTAGTGACAGTCTTGTGCAAATTTAGCTGAATAGACTGATTTGGTATTTTTCTTGTGTTGATACAGGGAGGGAAAGGAGGAAGATGGTTTATTTTTTTCACAGTTCCAGGTTATATCCCATCACTGCAAGTAAGCCAAGATGGTGGGAGATTTAAGCTTGTTAAGTATCAACCACAGTCAAGAGCATCGAGAGAATGAATGCACATATGATTGTGTTCAGTTTGCTCTTTCCCCTCACACAGTTCAGAAGGCCCTACCTATGGAATGGTGCTACCCACAGTGCCAGGATGCTTCCATATCAATTGATAAGCTCTGACAAACTTGTCTCCAGGCCAACCTGATCTAGATAATCCTTCATTGATATGCTCTTTCCACGTGATTGTAGATTATGTCAAGTTGACAGTTAAAACTAACTCTCATACCATGACAGTAAAATAATTTTGACCCTCTTGATAAACAATTTATCATATATTTTTTCTCATGTTCAAAATACCTTGTAAATGATTGTAAATGATACTATAGTAAGGCAGATGTAGATATAGTAATGCAGAAGAGGCAGATGCTCTCAGTCAACCATTGGACTGAGCACAGGGTCCCCAATGGAAAAGCTAAAGAAAGGATCCAAGGAGCTGAAGTAGTTTGCAACCCAATAGGACGAACAATATGAACCAATCAGTACCCCAGAGCTCCCAGGTACTAAACCACCAACCAAAGACCTCATGTGGAGGGACACATGGCTCCAGCTGCATATGTAGCAGAGGATGGTTTTGTCTAGCATCAATGGGAGAAGAGGCTCTTGGTCCTGTGGAAGCTCGATGCTCCAGTGTACGGGAATGCCAGGGCCAGGAAGTGGAAGAGGGTAGGTTGGTGAGCAGGGGGAGAGGGGATGGAATAGGAGGATTTGGAGGAGAAATGAGGAAAGGAGACAATATTTGAAATGTAAATAAAGAAAACATCTAATTTAAAAAAGGATAAATATCAATTTAAATCTATCACAAATTTTACCCTTTTCAGCCTGTCTTTTTATAATGTATTTTTTATTATTATTACTTGGGAGTTTCATATATTCATACAATCCTCCTTTTACCCTCCAATATCTCACTTTTTACCCTATTTGCCTCCTTACCCACTAAGATCTTAAGTTTCTTTATCTTCTTCAACTCACTGAGTTTTCTTAATGTTGTTTGTATGTATATGGTACAGGGCCACCTGCTGAAGGACTGACAGCCTCTCAGCAGATGCATCCAGGAGTAAAATTGACTTTTCTTCTCAAGAAGACATAAACTGACCAGAAGCTCCTCAGATAGGGGTGAAACTTTAGGAGCCATTTTCTCATTTATGCTCACTTTTTGGCTGGCTTCATCTTGTGGAGGTCTTGTACTGTGAGTTCATGTATACAAGGTTTAGCAAATACTCCTTCTGACTCATATAATCTTATACCCTTTGCTGCAATAATTCCTGAACATTAGTGAGAAATAGTGTGATATAGGTGTCTTATTTATTGTTGAGAACTCCACAATCTCTGTTTTTCTACAGTTTTTCCTTGAATGGTTATGGATCTCTACATTTATTGCTATTTATTGCAAAAGGATGCTTCTCTGAGGAAGGTTAAGAGATAAACTAATCTATAGGTAGAACGATAAAAACTTAGAGGGCAGTTTGTTTTTATGGCCATTGAATGTTTGAGTATTGTTTCCATTAGCAGATCTCTCCAAGAGCCCATTACCTTAACAAGCACAAGTTTTCATCCTAGTTAATATTCCCAGTTATGACTTCCAGAATGTGGAATGATCTGTAAACCCAGTTGGGGGGGGGTGGTTTGTTACTCACCTAGCATTTGTACTACTATTGGAGTCCTTCCATTATTGTAACTCCAGAGTTCACATCTAGATAAAACTAATGATGACACATTTCCACTAACATTGGACAGAGAAATTTTGAGTATTATGAAAGTTATGCAGTAGCAATAAAGCTTTTTTGTAACAGATTCATTTCTACATGTCCTGTATATTCAGCAATAGAGTCTTACTATGAAGTTCTGGAGGATAACAAAAACGATTGGTAATAGCCTGTAATGTTGAGAGGGGGTCTATGGGACCTAAGAAATAACCTATACCTGTCTTTGAGTTTCTTATTTGATAGCCTATGGGACCTAAGAAATAACCTATACCTGTCTTTGAGTTTCTTATTTGATAGCCTATTTTGTCAGAGAGAGGCATTTTTCACCCTGTTATTGCATACCAACATTTAGACTTCTCCTTTATCTACATCTATATCTATCACTATCTACCTGTACCATTAGATATTAGATATATAGATAGAAAGGTGACAACTTAAATAGCATAGATATAAATATGGATATAGATATATTCATGTACATATTAAATATATGTATGTGTGTATATGTGTGTATATATACATATATATTTTTTCTACAGTAGTAGATTTCCATATAACATTTTCAAATGTCTTTAGTGTTAGTTATCTCTCTTTGTAGGGGTGGTTCTGATGTTGTCTTGTTTCCCAATTGGTTCTTGATCTGTCAGTAAAGAAGCCATGGGCCAATTACTTGGCAGAAGCAATAGGCAGGACTTCCAGGTTCCTGGAGAAAAAGAGACACATGCAAGGGAGGAGAAGAGAGTTTGCTATGCTTTGGAAAGAGAAAACCAAGCAGCCATATGAGATCTAGGGAGAAATGGCTTGTGGTCACTCCTATAGGTGGGTGGTCAGGAGTGTTCAGCAGGGACTAGATGTATTTGAACCACTAAAGTTTAAGGCAGGTGAGAGGTATGGAGATAAGAATATTGATAAGGGCACAGTATTCCAGGTAGGAGATAATAGTACCCATCAATTGTGTCCAAAGGCAAGTTGGAATTGATCAACTGTGTATCTGTGTCTTTTATCTATGAACTCAAGGGGAGCTGGACTGGGGCTGGTAGCACTTTTCAGAGCTTTGGTGGGGTAGCAAAACTATATGCAAGATCTCCTTATATTCATATCTCTACCCTGAACCCAGACCCAGAAAAGTAAACACTAGATATTATCTCTCATAACATCCACTCATATGTGGATGTTAACTTTCAAGTTTTTGGTATAATTAAATTGGAGTACCCTTAGAGAATTAGTAAGTGGTCGTGGGGAACATTGAAAGAGAAGGGGAAATAACATAGGTGTCATGAAGAATAAAGGAGAACAACA
>JADRCD010167301.1:0-21099 GCA_019843815.1 Montemys delectorum
TTTGAGGAATAACAGCCTGATCCGTAAGTTTGAAACCTAAATAATTATACGGATCTGCAGTTTCTCTGGAGCTATTTGCAGCCCCCTCTCATTTAAGGCAGCCTGTAACTCTGAAAAGTACGAAAATACATCTCGGGGAAATTCCCCTGCAATAATCACATCATCTGTGTAGTGGACAATATATAACATTGGCCATTTTTTTTTTATAGAATCAATGGCTTGTGTCCATTGATATCTTTTCATGGGTTCCTTAAAGTTAACAGATGGAGCAATGAAAGCAAACCTCTCACAATCCTCAGGTTGTAAAGGAATTTTAAAGAAACAATCTTTAAATCTAAGACTATTTTGTGATATCCTTTTGGTATAGCCACTGGAGATGGCAACCCAGTCTGTAATGATTCCATTACCACCATAGTTTCATTAATCTTCCTCAGATCTAGCAACAGTCTCCATTTTCCTGACTTTTACTTTATCACAAATATAGGCGTGTTCCAAGGAGAATTTGATTCCCTGAGGTGTCCAGCTCCTAATTGCTCCCGCATTAGCAATAAAGCTGCTTGTATCTTTTCTAGAGGTAATGACCACTGGTTCACCCATACAGGAATACTATCCCTCCACTGGATCTTATCTGCATGGGGCACAGGAAGGACAGTGGTGGTTATAGAAAATGCTTCAAACCTTTATTTTTGGAACAAGGCTTATGGCCTCTGTATGTCTTAATGTTTTGTTTGGACCTTTGCCTATTAACTAGCTCACCAGGGCTGTATAGCACCAGCTGCATTTGTGACAGCAGATCTCTCAAAACATTTTCCCTCAATAGTTAATTCAAGTTTAGGCCTCCTATATGTAAATAGACAGTATTTACTATATTTTAGGAGTACCAGAGTAACTCTGTCTTGTTTCACAAGCAACATCTTCAGGTAAAGGAACCAAGACAAGCTGAGCAATATTTTTTTTTCTTTTTATATATATATATAAGCAGGTATTATACTGCGTGGTGAGGAGACCTTAATCTTTACTTCTTGATAATTGTGATCCATAACACCTAGATGAATCTGTAAACTATCTACAATAATATTACCTGATTCGTTTTTTAATTGATCATTTTTTACCTGTATTTAGAAAGAACATATTGGGGTGTCTTGTGCCCTGTGGGAAAGAATAATAAAAACAGAAAGGCAGGATCCTGGCGGAAGGAATGCCTGTAATGTTTGGGAATATTCATTAGAGCCTTAGAAAGCAAAGATTAGCAAGGGGTTAAGTCTTAGAAGGGATTTTCCACCATGAACTGTAGGGATAGATTAGGTAACTTGATAAATCTTAAGCAAGTAAAAACATACATTACTGATTTTAGGGAGGAAAGAAAAAATTAAAATTAAACATTTAAGTGGAGAAAATTTTGGTTAGATAAAATGGAAATTAAGTATAAACAGCAAATGAAAACATCCATTGTAGCCCATGGTAACAAGCCTGGTAGGCTGACATGCAGACTCGTCCGCTCTCCCGGGCCCGGAACTCCGGGGCATCCAACACAGTCTTTTGGCAGAGTCCAAGCCGCCGGGGGTAGCCACCGCTGGCTTGCAGGGGTACTAGCAGTCATCTGCAGGATGCGCAAAGACCCCCAGTCTTGCCCACGTCTCGGTGTGGCCGCCCCGCCGCTGGACCCTGTGGCCAGCTAGTGTAGCCAAAACACTATTGAACCAGGCCTGTTGTGCCTTTGATATGGACGGCTTCCCACAATGCCATGTTGGCGTTGCCTTGCCCTGCAAGCTGTCCTCCTATAGTGAGCGTCCACAGCCGGCCATCCCAGCACCACCGGTCCCCCAGTCGAGACCCTGAAGCACCGAGAGAGGTCTCTTTTTTTTTTTTTTTTGGCAGAGTGCCCACATGCTCTGCAATGAGCGGGCAGAGCCCAAGCCACTAGGGGTAGCCACGTGTAAGATGGGAGGGGGGACAGAGACGCCACAGTCGCATTCACTCAGGACAAGACACGTAACACATAGACATAAATTTTTGAAAGTCGCGGGGAGCTCTTTGCCTGTGCACGGCCTCTGACTCTACCCACACTGAAAGGGGTGTATCCATGATTGTGGAACTAACCCTGAACCAGTCTCTTGACTCTGGTTCAGGGTGAACTTAATCCTGGCAAAAACCTGCCGTACAACATCTCCGGCACTTCAGCCGACACAACCCAGCTCTTTGAGCTGTACATTCCCAGCTAGATATAGCTGTCTAATTTAAGCCCTCTGGCTATATATCTATACCCATAACACCTAAACTCTCCGGCGCTCTGGCCGACAAAAACCCAGCTCTTTAAGCTGTACATTCCCAGCTAAATATAGCTGTTTTAATTTAAGCCCTCTGGCTATAAATCTATACCCATAGCACTGTATTAATCGACGGCTTTATTTATTTATTTATTTTTGAACTGCTGAAGGGTCAGGTTTTAATGTCCTGGTCGTCAGGCTCAATCAATCCCCACAGCCCTGCTGTTTACTCGGGGGGCTACACTGACAGAATTTAGAGCTTGGATTAGTTCAGGTGGCAGCATTCTCTAGGACGATCTCCTTGTAGGAGATACAAGAAAGATTGAAGAGTACTTGTGGGAAGGGACAACCAGGGTCCAAGCTAATTAAGATTACCCAAAAAAGTTCTGGAGGAGTCAAGAATTAATTTCGGAGGGAAGGAAATAGTGGTTCTGAGGGGTGTACTGACCTGAAGGAGATTTCTGTTCCAACAAACAAAATACACAGAATATGTTGTATTCTATGAGGGACTCTTTTAAATCTTAGGTAAGATAGAGAGGGTATAAGATGGTCTTTAATTTGGGAGGAACAGTAGAAGAATCTCCTCAAATTAAGATGCCATTCATATAATGATATATATTGAATCCTATATTTGAATAAGGTTTTGATGCAGTGTCAACAGACTAACAAATGTTTGGACTGTTATCCAGTCCCTGAGGGAGAACAGTGCACTCACACAATAAAGCTTGATCAGAGTTGTTAATGAGGGGAACAGAAAATGCAAAGCATTCACAATCTCAGGGTGGAGAGAGATAGAAAGAAAAGTCTTTTAGGTCTATTGTTAATAGGGGTCATTGGCAGAGATGCTGAGATGTGGGGCAGTGCTGGAGAGAGCCCAAGACTCCCATGGTTTTCTTAATTACCCTCAAATATGATATTAATCTCCTTCCCTAAGAGCCTCTCTCTCTCTCTCTCTCTCTCTCTCTCTCTCTCTCTCTCTCTCTCTCTCTCTCATAAACTCCAGATTTTACTCCCCCACCAGTCCACCCTCTCTGACTGTTCCACATCTCATACCTCCTCCCTGCCCTCTTTTCTCCAAGAGGATGTCCCCCACCCCCTGCCTCCCACCCCACCTACCCTCTAAACTCCCTGGGGCCTCAAGGCTCTTGAGGGTTAGTTACATCTTCCCCGACTAAACTCAATCCTGACAGTCCTCTGCTGAATGTGTGTTGGGAGCCTGATTGCTGTTGCCTGGTTAGTGGTCCAGTGTTTGAGATCCCAGGGGTTCAGGTTAACTTTGACTCCTGGTCCTCCTACAGGATCACCCTCCTTTTCAGCTTCTTCCAACTTTTCCCTAATTCAAGCTCAGGGGTCAGAAGTTTCTGTCCTTAGATTGGCTAAAAATATCTGCATCTGACTCTTTCTGCTGCTTGTTGGGTTTTTTGGAGGATAATCATGATAGATCCCTTTTTGTGAGTGCTCCATAATCTTATTAATAGTGTCAGGCCTTGGGACCTCCCCTTGAACTGGATCCCAATTTGGGCCTGTTGCTGGACGTTCTTTTCCTCAGGCTCCTCTCCATTTCCATCCCTGCAGTTCTTTCAGACAGGAGCAGTTATGGGTCAGAGTTTTGACTGTGGGATGGCAGCCCATCCCTCACCTGATGCCCTGAATTTATGCTCGAGGTGGGCTCTACAAGTGTCTCTCCTCACTGTAGGGCACCTCATCTATGTTCTTTTGATTCCCGAGAGTCTTTCACCTCCCAGGTCTTTGGTACATTCTGGAGTGTCCCCCCAACCTCCTTCCTGAGGCTGCCTGTTTCCATTCTTTCTGCTGGCCCTCAGGGCTTCTGTCCTTTTTTCCCCCCACCCAATACTACATCATGTTCACCTTTCCCCTTCCCTTGTTCACTTTCTATCTCAAGTCCTTCCCTCCTTCCCCCTCCCCTTATGGTTGCTTTCTTTATAGTGATTACAGGGGTGTTCCATGTACTGTGGGAGGGGCAGATATGTTTTAATAGGACGTGTATTAACAGTTATGTGAGGGCTTTAAGCTTCTCCCTAGAAAAAGGCCATTGGGGAAGAAGCCAAATGGCTTCATTGAAGAGTCAATCAAGGCAGGGAATATCAAATCTAACAGTTGGTCCTTCGAATTGGGGGTAATTAGGAGGAGAGTTTTCTATTTGGGTATTTCTTTATAGGTATTATTATCTATTTTGATGTAATCTCTTTCTGATTGGATGGTAAGAACTACCTCTAGAGCTTGTAAGATATCTGTCCCTAGAAGATTGTTGGCTGTGTGAGCTACCAGGGAGTGTATGAGGCCAGTAGCTCCACCAGGGTCCTCCCAACTTTAGGCCTATTTGGTGACAAATGTATGAGAGGAACCCTTATGCCTAGAACCTGGGGCACAGGGATCTGTTGCCAGTCTTGTGGGATCTCTTCTTGTCTCAAAATTGTTTTTTCTGTTCCAGTAGCAATAAGGCACTTTAATGGTTAATTTGGGGTGAGAGCCTCTTGAGATTCTGCATACCTATAAGGCTTCCATGGGAGTAGTTTTCCCTCTTACTGTCAGAACTGAAGGCTGACCCTACTAAGTTATATGATTTCCAGTGGCTTACTATCCTTGTCATATAGGGAGGTACAATCTTTGTTACAGTGGAAACCTGTGAAACATTGGGGGGACAGGTTGTCTTAGCATTAGGACCTTTTTTGGGAAGGGAGTTTTGTGTGCATTCATTTCTCCAATGTCCTGTCTCTCCACATTTAAAGCAGACTCCTTCTATTTTTAGTGCTGCCACTAATGCCTGAGCCACAAATGTAATCTGGTATGATATTGTTCCTATATCCTCTGTTGTCACAATTTGCCTGTCATAATGTTCTTCCCAGAGATCATAGAAAACTAACCTAGACACAGAAGTACTGCCTTCCCAGATGATATGTTTAAGAACCCTTCTGGCTATGGGCTTGGGAATTTCTCTATTGAGGCTTGTTCTGGTTCTGAGAATAAAACCAGATAGATTTTCTTCCAGGTTTTGACAGAGAACTAGTAGGGGAGGAAGCAGTGTCTTCTAATGTTGAGGGTATGGTGGAGATGCCCATGCTTGGGTTGCATAGAGTCTCCATTGGAAAGAATCTTTCCAGCCAAAGAATTCATTAAAGCAATCTCCTTTTTCCTGATTTTGTCTAACTTGTTGAAATAAGGCCTCCCATTGTAAAAATCTCAGAATGAACAGGAAGAAACAACAAATATCTCTCCAACCCTGGGGCATGTTTAGTTTGGCAATATGGCTCTGTAGGAGAGATTTTGTCCAGGGTGCATGGATGCCATCCTCCTTCACTGCCTGCCTGAGTTCTTTTATTTAAGTCAGAGTCTTGAAATGTGTACTAATTGAGTGGTTTACTTTGAGTTAGGGTAAATATTTATAGCATTATACTTTGGTGAGGCTTTTAGTACATGAAAGAAACAAACCAAAGATGAACCACAATAATATCTTTGAGATGACCTCAAATTGAGGGAAGAAAATGATTACTTACTCTCAGTTGTTGTTGCATTGGAAGAAAACCTAAAACCCCGAAGAAAATTGCAGCTAACAACACACAAACAGGCTGTTAGCAGTGTAATAAACTCACCTGGACACCCCTGCCAAGAAGGAATTCCTAGTTGGAAATATTAGAAATAAAAATGTTCATTGAAGATGGATACCTTTATTTGAGTTCTCAGATATTAGGTACTGGCAATCATATCTCATATGCAAGATTTTCATTTGTAAACTCATATATAATACCAAATTTAGTTTTTGATAACACAAGGTTGTCTTCCCAGATGTTACTCTTTTTCTTGAAGTTTTCTTATTTTTCCAGAATCCTCAAGTATTCTCCTTTTTTGTTTTTTTCTTTTCTTTTTCTTTTTTACACTTTTACTGTATCCTACCAGTGAGCCCCTGTAAGTATTCACTTCTTGGTGTATGTGAGTATTATTTATCTAAGATTACACTTGTTGTAAGGCCCCCAAACAAACTGACTGCAGACATGGGTATCTGTAGATGTCTGGTTTTATTCCAGAGACTATTCTGTACTGAGGACAGATCATTTGCAATAAGACAACTAAGCTTAACCAAAATCTTTGAGTCCAAGGAGTAAAAAGGAAAGGGTTTCAAAATGAACTCTGTTGGAAGAAGGGTTCCTATAAACTCTAAGAGAAGGCTAGGAGATGAAGAATAGTGTAGCCATGAGAGACAAGGGTCAAACATAGAAACAGTGCCCAAGGGAGAATTCAAATACCATAGAGAACATAAGTACATAGAGAAGCTAGAGAATCTTATCTTGTAGGTAGTAAGGAATCTCAAGGAAAGACTGGAGACAAAAGAGAGCAAATACTACCCAGATAAATTCCTTTGTATTTATGATTAAAGGTTTTGTTTTTGTGTTTTGGGGGAAAATGATTGAAGTATTTACATCTTCTAGAAAACTAGATTCCAGAGAATCAAACAAAAAATATACCTTAATGATACTGAAAATTTGTCTTGAGATTCATATATTACAGAAATGTATAGCCTTGGTAAATTTCCTCATCTAAACTGGCCTGCTTGAACTCCTGATATCCTGGACTTCAGCCTGATCCAGTCAAGACACAGACATCAGAAGACTAATAAATTCTGTTTTTCCTTTCCCCCCTATATCTCAATGCCCCTGTTCAAGTTGAAGAAGTTGTGAAGAGTCATCGACCCAGTTCCCTGGGCTTTAGGGCTAGAGAGGGTTGTTGAAAGGTTGTTTTTCTAAGAAATGTAAAATAGTCATATTTGGAACTGGGAGAAATAGCCAGATTTAATTGTATAGCCATAATCTCATTGAATAGAGAACTTTATAATTGTTGCTAAGTTAAAGTCATATGTTTCTATTTGGTACAGAATTTATTTTGATACAAAATCAAAGTTATCTTTGGTATAAATTTCTTCTATCATAATTTGGAGAAAAGAACTTTCTGATAATACTTAAAATTATTTGATTGGTGCATAGATAACTTAAACTAGAAACATTGTGTGACTAAAATTTGATCAGGTATTTGAGTATCTCTTTAAATACACAATTATTCCCAGAATGTTTGCTTTAATATTTATATCATTAGTTTTGAGTTTTGTATTCCATGTTTGTAGTAGTAACTGGTAAAAGATGAGGCTTGTGTTAGAAACCATTTACATCTTAAAGTGGTATGCAAGAAATGAGTAAATGCTTTTAAATTGAGACTCTATTGGTAAGTTAGGTGCACGATAGTGTTCTTATTGACTGAGAGGTGTAGATAGTACAGTTCTGTTGTGCATACTTCAAGACCAAAAATGAAGTTTTTTGTATCAACTTAAGAAATTTCTGGTTTCAGTAAGAGTTGTCTGTAAGCTTATAAGTAATTCTTCTATTTCCCCTAGAAGACAGGGCTTAGACCCAGTCCTTCTGTTACTGTTATTATAGACAGATCTGAGATGTTTAGATCTGTGAGTTTAGGGGCAAATAAAGAGATTCATGACTCTGAGTTTGTTACAGTAACTTCAAGATTTTAATTAAAAATAACTGAGAGTAGTTAACAGACTACAATTCAGATTACGTAGATAGTTTGTTTTCAAAAACATCAGAAATACACAGAATGTGACATTCAATATTATTTATTACTTGGCTAGAGACTTGTCTGTTCCTGACAGCACCCCTTTCTCAGACTCAAAGAAGAAATTGAGCATCACTGGAGTTGCTCCAGTTGTGGCAGGACAGCCACTAGGCAAAGTTGCCTCTTCATCTGCAGACAATACTGTCCAAAAAGGACACACAGACCTAGGACAGTTTATATCTGCTGAGACAGAGGAGGCAACTCCTTAATATTCCTGTTTCTCTTGTCTGTCAGACATTCATAGGCCAGAAGGCTGAAGACTAATGCTCCAGCATTTTGAAGCAAGGACTGTCCAGGTGTCCAGCCGTCTCTATCAATTGGCAATAATTTTGGAAGCTGTTTTAGGCTTCCCATATATTCTCTATTATTCAGTCATTCTTGGATTTCTGATAGAGTTGAAGAACTACATAATCTCCTAGGCAGCCCAGGTTGTTATACCACCTTTATGAAGATGTGCTGGATTATTGGGATCCTGATGCTAGAGACTTAGTAAGACACAAAAGAGAGTTAGGGTTTACCTTGGCAGTTATATTGGCACTGAGTTTAAGAGCTGCAGGAACAGCTACAGGATCATCTGCTATTGCCTTACAGCATAAGGCTTATGGGGAACTGAGAACTGTCATTGTTTTAAACATAGAAAGAATAGAAGAGACTTTAGCTGATCTCCAAGAATCCCTGACCTTCTCTCAGAGGGAGTTCTTTAAAACAGGAGAGGATCAGACCTGCTATTCCTTAATTAAAGAGGTCTGTGTGCTGCATTAGAGAAGAATGTTGTTTTTACATGGACCACTCAGGAAGAGTTAAGGACAGTTTAGCTAAAAAATGAACCTTATTAAAAGTTGGCAGGAGAGGAACTAGGATGAGTATGGATATTTTAATGGGAATTGGATAGTAGATTCTGGCTAAAGACCAACTACATCTTAATAAGAAGCTTCTTACTCAGTGCTCAGCTATTTCTGTAGAAAAATTGAGAAAGATCATCCCTATGATATTAAGGCAACAAGATTAATGAATATTAGAAAAAAAGGACCTTTTGAATTTTCCTTATCTCAACTGATGGAAGCTGTGAATAAAATGGCTCCTCAAGAGGAAGCTGCACTAGTTATTATTGAATGGAAGGACTCAGGGATTCAGCTGCATATGTAGCAGAGGATGGCCTTGTGAGACATCAGTGAGAGGAGAAGCCCTTGGTCTTGTGAAGGCTCAATCCCACAGTGTACAGTGGAGTGAGCCAAGTTTACTACACAGTCTAACTGTAATCCCATATAAAGTCAAAAAATATTGGACCAAAGCAAGACAGAAGAGAAGCTGGGCAAACTCCAAACTTCATGTCTCTATGTCTTATGTCAAAGCAATCTTCATATCTCCAACTTCTTTCATCCTTGTTGACTGTTGTTGGCAGATCTGGCATTCAGCAGCAAGGAACTTCCTTCACTTGGGCTAGTTCCACTCCCTTTTAGCAGCTCTCCTCACAGTTATACCTTAGCTCCAAGCCTGAGATTCTTTGCATAACCTCTTCAGTCCTGGGTCATCAACTACAACTGAGATCTTTACCAATGGCCTTCCCTGCCCTCTTATAATACCAGCTTCAGCTGTTCTCCATGACCCCTTCATAACTTCAAAAGCAGTACCACCTGGGTGATTCTTAGACATTACCTTGCCCTGCTGCAGCACAAGGTACAACCTTGACTGTCTCTAGAACACAGCTTTTTTGTGCTCTCAGGAAACACTTCCTAGATTTCACCTCAGTGATGCTGGTGTCTTCTTAATCATCGATAATTTCTTAGCTCCAGCTAACCAGCATCAGTTGTCACAGTATTCTCTTTTTTTTTTGACTCATTAACAAGCAGTGTTACTTGGTTGAAGGTGCAAAGTTCTGCTGCTTACTGGAACTGGAACATGGCTCCATATTATTATCAGCATTCTGCTTTCCATCTCCTTCACTGCCTAAGGTTGTCTGCCCTAAAATTTGCTCTGAAGATTGATCATGAACTCATAGTTCTC
Source organism: Montemys delectorum (assembly GCA_019843815.1). Taxonomy (NCBI): domain Eukaryota; kingdom Metazoa; phylum Chordata; class Mammalia; order Rodentia; family Muridae; genus Montemys; species Montemys delectorum. The sequence continues at coordinate 9,906 of JADRCD010167301.1, forward strand.
CATGGCTTCATCCCCTGAACTCTAAGATTAAAGTTATGTATCACCACATTTGGATTTAAGCTTTTATTTAACCTAGAACTTCCTCTTCCCAGGCTGTCCTTGAATTCAAAGATCTGCTTGCTTACATGTGTCTCATGGGATTAAAGTTGTGTATTACCATGCTTGAATTTGTTGAATGTTTTTCATGTGACCCACTAGGACATTTTAGTAGAGTTCAAGTATTAAAAGGACACCAGGAAATAGAATGGAGCTGGATCCTATATTCTAAAAGAAAAACAGATTAAGAGAGTGGTGACCTTGAAACAATTTCAAGCATGGTGGTACACACCTTTAATCCCATGAGACACTTTTTTTTGACTCTAACACCAGTGTCACTTGGCTGAAGGTGCTAAGTTCTGCTGCTTGCTGGAGCTGGAACATTGCCCCTTTGTTTTACTATGTTATCACCAGCTTTCTGCTTTCTAGCTTCTTCACTGCTTAAGGTTGTCTGTCATAAAACTTTCTCTGTAGATTGAGCATGAACTCATAGTTCTCCATGTCACCCTCCCCTGAATGTTGAGATTAAAGGTATATGTATCACCACACTTAGATTTAAGCTTTTTTTTTTTTCACCTAGAACTTGCTGTTTCCAAGGCTGGCCTTAAATTCAGAGATCTGCTTGCGTGTGTCTCCAGGGATTAAAGGTGTGCAGCACCATGCCTGAACTTGCTTCAAGGTCACCACTCTCTTAATCTCTTTATCTTTTAGAATATAGGATTCATCTCCATTCTACTTCCTGGTGTGATTTTAATAATTTAACCCTACTAAAATGTCCTAGTTGGTCACATGAAAAACATTCTTTATTGCATCCAAATTGAATGGTGGTGTGTCCTTGGAAGGTGCTACAATTGCTACTCCTTATAAATAGAAAGGGATGACCTCAGAAGACACTTTAAACAAATTCATTAACATCTTCTGATTTTCTATTAGTTTTAGCAGAGTCCAGCAAACAGAGTCTGCGTTTTCTTTCTTTTTTCTTTTACTTTTTGCTATTTTCTTTCTTTTTTTATTAGATATTTTCTTTATTTGCATTTCAATTTTTATTCCCTTCCCTCATTTCCCCTCTGAAAACTCCCCTATCCCATTCTCCCTGCTCCCCTTGCTCACTAACTTACCCACTCCCGCTTCCCTGCCTTGGCATTCCTGTACACTGTGGGATTGAGCCTTCACAAGACCAAGGACCTCTCCTCTCACTGATGTCTCACAAGGCCATCCTCTGCTACATATGCAGCTGAATCCCTGAGTCCTTCCATTCAATAATAACTAGTGCAGCTTCCTCTTGAGGAGCCATTTTATTCACAGCTTCCATCAGTTGAGATAAGGAAAATTCAAAAGGTCCTTTTTTTCTAATATTCATTAATCTTGTTGCCTTAATATCATAGGGATGCTCTTTCTCAATTTTTCTACAGAAATAGCTGAGCACTGAGTAAGAAGCTTCTTATTAAGATGTAGTTGGTCTTTAGCCAGAATCTACTATCCAATTCCCATTAAAATATCCATACTCATCCTAGTTCCTCTCCTGCCAACTTCTTATAAGATTCTTTCCTCTTTTGCTAATTTCTCATATTCAATTGCCCAAAGCAGTACATTGCACCCCATTCAAACTCGACTTTGCAACCTGAACACAATCACTGGGATCATCCATCTGCTAGTCAAACTTTGCACTGAAATAATTATATATGTGTTTAGGCCTGTTCAAGAGAATCAACAAATATCTTCAGAACTCACCATATGTGGCACATCTGTTAGCACAATCACAATTGATATTGAGAGGCAAATCCCTGAGGGCTGTATGTCCTGAGGACTTCACATTGTTGTGGAACTTTGCTCTTCTTGTTGCCTTCACATCCCTCTTAATCTAAGAATTGTGTGAAAACTCTAAGGGTGTTTCCAGCTCCTTATTAGGCTGTATCACTTGCAATAACAATAATAGTGTTTGATCTTTCTCAAGCATGGAGCTAGAGCAGATTAATGATGTAATCACCACTCTAGAAAAAAACATAGAATTTTTGATTTTCAGCAATAACTACTAATCTTAGAAAGCATTTGGAAAAAATTATTTATTGCTAAAGTTAAGTAATGATATTTTTTCTAGGGATTCTTAAGTAGAAACTATGTGAGTTTGAGACAGGCACACACTTATTAGTTGATCTGGTTTTAGGTTCAGAGAACAAGAACAGTGGCAGCCTAACTAGCATTAACTGACATGACTCTTATTGAGCCTGTACTCCTTTGGGAAATATATATAACATTGTTACATTATATCATTTTTCTTGTATTAAACAATAACATGTCAATGGAAAACTGGTCAAAATATAGTGTACTCCAGGGGGATCCCAAATCAGCATCATTTGGACATGCCCTTTTGCAAAGCTGATAAATACCATATATAACTGTGAGGAGGAGGCAGACATAGAGACACTCAGAATGACTATTTCTGAGCAAATCTTCAGGATGATATTATCTGTCATCTCAGTCCCAGGCAGCTTCCTGCTCTTCTATGGTTTCTGACACATTCAGGATGTGGTTGCAACACTGTGTCTAGCACAGTAATAGACAGCAGAGTCCTCAGATGTCAGGCTGCTCAGCTGCATGTAGGCTGTGTTGGAGGATGTGTCTGCAGTCAGAGTGGCCTTGCCCTTGAACTCCTGAGCATATATAGTATTACCATTCTCAGGATCAATCCTTCCAATCCACTCCAGGCCCCGTTCAGGTTTCTGCTTCACCCAGTGCATATAGTAGTCTGTAAAGGTGTAGCCAGAAGTCTTGCAGGACAACTTCACTGAGCCCCCTGGTCTCACAAGCTCAGCCCCAGACTGTTGCAGCTGGACCTCTGAATTGACCCCTGTAGAAAGAAAGGCAACGTGACTGCCACTGTCACTGAGTGTATGGCCCCTCAAGTTTGGGACTTGGGAGCCTCTTACCTGCAACGAATGCCATCAGGAAGATGATCCAGCTGCATTTCATGGTAAGGACCTGGAGATTCAGTGAATGTAGAGAAAACAGTGCTCATATGTTGTTTGGTGTGATATCTCTGTATTTATCATCATAGACCCACATGATTTGCATATTCATGAGGCAGCATTGTTCTTACATAAGGACATTTCAGCTGGAGAAGAAATAAGTAGAATGCACCTGGGTCAGTCAACAGAATACTGGGTTCCAAATCCTAACTCTGTCTGAGAAACTTTCCTTGAGACATGTGCAGACCATTTTGATGTAATATCAAAGCCTAATCTCTCAATTTTAAAATAGAATCCTAACCTGAGACACTTTCTTGTCTTGGTGACAAAATTGATTGGTGGTATACTAATGACTATAATGGATACTGGAAATTTAAAAAAGAACACCTCCTCATTTATGAAAGTTTGAAAAACTTCTCTCATGTACATGAAAATGAGAGGGTTGCATACTAAAATATACAAATGACAGCCAGTGATCATACCTCAGAAAAATGTGAATGCAAATGGTTATTTATTCAACATTTTCCATAAGAGCTAAATTATTAAAAATGTCTGTCAATGAATGAATAAAAAAATTATTCTATATGTACAATACAACAGAATTTGTTCTTCTATGATGAATGAGGATAATTTACTTAAGCAATTTAGACCTTTTCACAATCACAGATACTATACTGTACTATATTATGCTATAGGTTTCATTATGGACCTTACATATTTTACAGTTAGAGACAATTATATATGCATTTATGTAAAGAAATGGAAGTGAAACTGTCTACTTCAAATAAATAGCCAAAAGGAAAGGATAGGGACAAGGAAAGGATATGTTGATGTAATGGAAGAAATATGACCAGTGTACAATTTGCATTTTTAATATAAATTTATAAAGTTCTTAACTTTGCTTTTAAAAAATATTTTGTTGCAGTTTTCATTCATGACTAAAATTTCTCCATCCCAAACTTCTGAACTTCTCTTTCTTATTTGTGATTATTACATATATGGCTATGTACATGAATACATATATATGCATAGACATATACATAAAATGTTATTCTGTTTAATGCTGCATGTACTTGACTACAGTGCTGAGCAACTGATATCAGATATTTGAAAGTGTTTATAACATAATGTGATTACAAACCTACATACAAATATACAGACAACTCAACTCAGTCACAAGAAAAGAAAGATGAAACAGACAGACAAAATTTTTAAATAACACTCCTGAATTATCAAAGACATTTAAACAGAATTCCAATTTTTTAAATCATTTCCAAAATGTAAATTAAATACCCAAGGGAATGTTGATCACAAATCTTGGGTTAACTTGTCAGAAATGGAGATGTTCAGAGATGGTGAGATTGAAAGGATGACATTTTGTTAGTTGAGGATAGATAAGAATGATAACTTCATTGTATACACTTTTCACCAAAATTAGCATCATCATATCATCTCTCAAACAACTAGTGGGCTTTGTTTAAGATATAGCATCATGTGTCAGTGAGATGTCTCCACAACTTGGTACAACCATTAAAGGATTAGTCACAGGAGCTAAAGTAAGAAATTTACCTCATTATGAAGTTGGGTTGTGGGAATCTAAGATTTATTGAGATTCAAAGAATAACTTTTGAGTATGATTAAAAACAATAGTGTGTACACATATATAATAATCAATGATTAATAAAAAGGTTGAGAAATTAATCACAGTATTTGTGGAAAAAAGAATATATAATGAAAATTGAAGGGCTGGAGAGATGGCTCAGCAGTTAAGAGCACTGACTGTTCTTCCTGAGGTCCTGAGTTCAAATCCCAGCAACCACGTGGTGGCTTACAACAATCTGTAATGCGATCTGATGCCCTCCTCTGGTGTGTCTGAAGAGCTACAGTGTATTTACATATAATAAATAAATAAATCTTTAAAAATGAAAAGAAAAATTATCAAAATACTGTTACAAGGTCTTGTAGAGAAGAATATGCTGTCTTCTGGGAGAACATGGATGGCCCTGATTATGCTACCCTAAGTGAGAAAACCCAGATACATGAGGAAAAATGCTACCTGAATGCATTACATGGAGTACGGAAAGCTGGAAATCCAGGAGTGGAGAATATGTTCAGATTCTCAGAGGCTGAGTTGGAAAGGAGAGGAGACAGTGAAAGAGCATGTTCCCAGATTTACAGCATAGACTACACAGATGAGTTGTATATTTCAAAATTATTTAATGAATATATGTTAAATATTTTTTGAATCAGAAAAAAGTATATCAATCAGCATGTTAATTGCTTAGTCTTCTGTTTCCATATTATACTCATAAATTAAGCATAAGATAATAAGTTTGATATACAAAATTGTTATTTACCAATATTTGATGTTTAAAATCAAATATCAAACACTGGTGATAGTGGGAAAATACATTGTTGATGTCTACTATGTCTTATCCTGATTATACTTCAATATGATACATGAATATAATTACTGAATTTATCATATTGGGACCTGTGAGCATAAATGTATTGTTTTTATTTTTATTTTAAGTAAATTTAACTAAAAAACTCTATATTCCTAATTTCTCCCAGATTTTCATCATCTACCTACATTATCCACTTTAACTTTCATGTTCTTTCTCCCACTTAGAAAGAAAAACTGAAACAGAAACAAAACAAATACAAAAAAATCCATGAAGTCCATGTTTTGTTGTTAAACTTCTGATCATGGGGCCTTCTGTGAAGTGTAGTTGATATACCCAGCGTCACTCCAATGTAGAAATCTGACATTCAAGCATGATTGTGTTCATTGTTAAGATTGTTAACTTGCCCCCACTTTCCCTTTTGCATCACTGAGTTTCGTCTGGTCTTAGCTTCTGTAGGTGTTAGTCATGAAGTCATAGTATCTGTGAACTCATATGTGAGTCTTCCATACTATTTCTGTAAACCACTGTTCCCTTGATGATGTCCATGTCCTCTGGTTCTTATAGTCATTCTACTCACTCTTCTGCATTGATCCCTGTGCATTGAGGGCAGGGATGTGACAAAAATATCCCATTTAGGAATGAACATGTCAAAGATCTCACTCTGTCCTGGTCATCCATTTCTGGGTTTCATGTTGCTACTTTTAAACATAATATAGATACTGAAGCAGAACTCTTGGGAAGCTGGCTAACCTAACTGCCAACTTCAGAACCTCTCCCATTCCTGTGATAGAGCCACATTATAAAGCAGCACCTTCTAGTTTTTATAAGTAGATTCTTGTGGAACTTGCTCTAGTAAACGCTGTGGAACATCACATCATATACAAACTATTATTATTATTATTATTATTATTATTATCATTATCACTTTTATTTTTTACAGTCCAGTCATTGCCCTGCTTCTGGATCTGCCCTCCCACAATTCCTCATCTTATTCCTCCTCCCCACTGTCCTCAAGAGGATGCCCACTGTACCACCAGGCCTCCCCATTCTATGGAGCCTCATGTCTCTCAAGGGTTAGGTACTTTTTCTCCCACTGAGGTCAGACTATTCGGTTCTCTGCTATATATGTCAAGTGCCTTGGATCAGTTCTTGTGTGCTTCTGGCTCAGTTTCTGAGAGGTCTCAAGGGTCAGGGTTAGTTGAAACTGCTAGTCTTCCTATAGGGTTGCCCTTCTACTCAGCTTCTTCCAGCCTTTCCCTAATTCAACCACTAGGGTTCCTGACTTCAGTCCAATGGTTGGGTGTAAGTATCTGCCTTTGTTTTTGTCAGCTGCTTGTTGGGCCTCTTAGAGGACAGCCATGCTAGGTTCCTGTCTGTAAGCACACCATAGTAGCAGTAATAGTGTCAGGACTTGGAGCCTCCCCTTAAGAATGATTCCAAGTTGGGCCAGTCACTGGACCACCTTTTCCTCAGTCTTAACCCTCAACCTGAATGAGATCCAGGTTCCAGCATTGTAGATAAACCAGATGATCTTTGGGATGTCATCAAATAACAGTGTTAGTCTCACTCTTTGGGAAATATAAAGCTGATAAAGATGAAGGTCCACTCACCTATTTGTACCCAGGTCAGAAACTGAATAGGGATAATGATATTCACAGTAGAAGCTTAATTTTATTAAATTCAGTCCACACAGAGCAAAATTTCTCACTATCAGCTCAAGGTCATATGTAATATAACAAGCACCAACGTTAAGATGGTTCAACACATAATTTGTGAAATATAGAGGCAGGTTATGAATATGTATGAGAAGAGAAGCAACACTGAAGTTCAAAATTGCTACAATTGAAACCTGATATATGAGAAAAACAGGAGTATGTGAATATTTCAACAACTAATATCCAAAAAGAAGTCAACATGGTAGTCAGCAATGAATCTCTAACTCAGGAACTCAAGATATGACCACATCATAAACTTTATGCCATGCAAAAGTAAATAGATAAATGAGTGGGAAGGGTTGTTTTACAAATATGTATTCAATACACTACGCTGGAATGCATGAGAGTAGTTAAGGTACAATCAGATAGCTTAGAAATCCTTTGTAAAGTCAACCAGTGAAAGAAATAATGAATCATTAAATAATTCATTAAAGAAAAATGTATTGTAGCAGTCTAAGTTTTGGCAGAAAAAAGAATAAAATCAATAAAATGGAAATGTACACCAAGATGCTTCATTTTAATGCAAGTTTTGGCAAAGTTAAGGTTTCTGGAAATGTAAAACAACAGGTAGAAAGAGTTTGTCAAATCAACTAGATGAGAAATATAATAGTTCCAATATGTAATATTCCAAATAAAATACCATTTAAGTATAAACAAGAAGAATAAAGTATTACAAAAAATCTTATACAGTGAAAATGCAGACTAATGAGAGATTTTAGTGTTCATACAAATTTCAATTAAAGATGACATCATCGGGAAAAGCAACTATCAACTGAAATGGATTACTACATAGGATGAAGAAAACTGTATCCAAAAGGAATAAAACTTTTTACAATGTTTCTCAAATAAGAAAGAATTCAGCTACCCTAAGATCTTTGGGGATTTTGCAGAGTTCACAGATAAGAGTCAGTCAGGCAGAGATTACTCAGAAGACCAAAAATTAGAATATGGTAATAAACATTAATGGCTTCCTACCTGCAAAACCATAACCATTTGCAGTAGAATACTGGGGCATTAAGCTCACTGTCTGTGTAGAGAGTTGTACTGGGTCTTGACCAGGAGATGGAAGGTGGAAGGGACCTAATAAATTTCAATAAAATCTGGAGTATGTTGAAGACAGACACAATGACCCATATGTATGTTTTTCCATGTTCCAGTGCATGTATTTAGATGGAAAGATGGGAACATAAGGGGAAACTTGGAGATTTGGGTGACAGGAGGTTTTTTAATATTTCTTCAAGAATGAAATTATGCAAAGTAAATATTTTGTAGAAGATGAGATCAACAATGAAGCCAGAAGATTTCATGAAATCAATTCCTGGAAAGATATTGGAAACAAAATTTAAAATACTAATACTTTTAAATGTTGTAAAATGACTATTTGGTCTTAAAGCCCACTCAGTAAGAAGGAAATAATGCCTGGTACTGGACACCAAGCAAAACCAAAGGTTTATCAAGTCATAAGGCTTGGAGGGAAATTTATGCCTGCCACATTATTAAATAGCATAATCTCTAAGTACATTCTAAGTATTTATCCTTATATATACTCACAGATATGTTGTCATCTCCAATCAGAGAGGAAACTCTTTTTTGGAGGGGAAAGGGTTTGTCTGTGTAGCTTTGGATGTCTTGGAACTCACTCTGTAAATCAGGCTGGCCTGGAACTCAGAAATCCACCTGCCTCTGCCTCCCAAGTGCTGGGATTAAAGGCGTGTGCCACCACTGCCCAGCATAGAGGAAAAGTCTAACTGCAATACCTTGAGACCATTATTGTAAGCCATAACACATCAAAGTGCAGAGTTGTGAATTCTAAACCTTAGTCAAATGATTTTAGGCAACATAAGATCTGGAAGCTCCTTAACTGAATTTATATAATTTATTTTAGAATGTATATTTATATAAATATTATATCTATTATATGCATATATATACAAATATATATTTATAGAATAGTCTTCTAGGGAGAAGAGTATACCATTAGGTTTTCCAATACCAAAAAGCACAAAAACCATATTCACAAATAACATTATGTGACTGAGCAGCTTGTACTTTTATTTTTACATTTAATATATATGTAAATCCTCATTATTGTAGCATTTATATGTGCATTTATATATATTACATATAAATATGTATGTGTATAAATAAAGCAAATTACAAAAAAATTCTTTGTACAATACAAATGGAAGGAAAACATTCAATTGTGTTATATCAAAAATTACAATGAAAACCACAATTTCTGTTTATTCTATAATATAGATATAAAAATAATACAATCTTTATATACAAATTTGGAATATAATTTGGTAGATAAAATGATTTTCTAGGATGTTAAACATCTTTCATTTATTTTGTCATATCAAATAAATGTCCCATGAGAGTGCATGCTTATAACCCCAGAACTCATGGATAGGATGATGCACAAGGATCATATATCAAAAATAATCCTTCTTTTTATAACATCTCTGAGGTAAGACTGGGCCTAGTGTTGCTCTTTTTCTTCCAAATAAAATACAAACATAACTCTTGATATGTGTGGACATGAAATATTCCAGAAAGATAATTTCCACACACAGGAAATCAGGTTTTAGCTTTCCTCTGCACCTGTGGCACAGGCTGTCTTCTCAGGGTATGCCCCATAGCTCTTGACAAACTGGGAACCTTGTTCAACCTTTAGCAGCTAAGAAGCCATGGAGACTGCATTCATCTGTATGCTTCTTTGGATCTTCTGTGATGCATGTTGTATGTCTCCCTTTCTTCTGCCAAGTCATAGACAGCATACAGGCTTCTTCATGTGCAATTTTGGTAGTTACCATTAGATTAATTATTTAGAATTTAAGAAAGTATTAATCTTGATGTGCATGACAATTTTCTCACATTGCATTTCATTTTGATGAGATCTGCTCCCCTTTAACAGGGTTGGACTGAAGTTTCAGATTCTCTAAGTCCTAGTGAGTCGGATAGTTTTTGTTCCATTTGGTAATGGAACACAAAATCAACACTAATGGTTAATTATATACAAATAACTATATATACTTTAGAACTTTCAGCAATGAAAACTGAAATCACATTAGTTGTAAGGAAATGGATAAAACTATATATTTTCAAGTTAGAAATGACCACATACTGGAAAATAACTGCATACTGATTAATGACAAATTTTCTTCAATCTGGGACTACATAAATGTATCTACTAAATTGATATTAATCAATATAGTTATTAACCTTCTAAACCAGAAAATAAGTCCCAAAATCGAAGTAAAAGCTACTCAAATTGGAAAATGACAGCCAATTTACCACTGCAGATGATATAAAGGTATATATTGAAAGTATTTTAAGATTTACTAGACAGTACAACCTGTAAATGAACTAATAAAGATGGTGATTTACTCTCTAGATTTATTTTATAAATCAATGTTATTTATTAAATAAAACAATAAAACTAATTTTAATTGACATAGTATGAAATAAAATTTGAGAATAAAAGAGACAAAATATACGTACAATGAAACTGTAAATGATTGTAGCAAAGATATTAAAGTAAGCGAAAGAGAGTCTGAGACTCTCTGCTAGAGCTGCAGGATCAGGGCTGCTTTGCTTTTCATGAGCTGAGGACGATTTTATTTGCCTGACTTCCTACTCAATAGGGAGTTCTGGGGTGAAAACTTTAAAGATACCAGTTACTAGTGCAGATGCCAGATGTAAAATGAAGGAATTTGAGGCAATTACAGCATTAAAATATCATTTATTTCGATAAAACATAAAAATTACTTCTGCCTTTTTGTCCATAGTACCCCTCTGCTTGCCTTACCTGCTTCAAGGACAGTAATAAAATATTCATAGATTTTAGAGGATTCCCTTAAGGGAAAATTATGTTAAATGTATATATAAATCAAGATTTAATGTTACAACCCAGTAGTGTAGCATGGTGCACTACTTGAAGTTAATCCTGAGTAATGAAGGAATTAATATTATAAATATGTATTCTATTAACAAAATAACCTATCTATCTATCTATCTATCTATCTATCTATCTATCTATCTATCTATCTATCTATCTATCTATCTA